>OX457027.1:99763142-99796453 GCA_949752745.1 Protula sp. h YS-2021 | reverse complement strand
TTGAATGAGTTTGTCAGAATGCTCCAGCGTACATTTCTTGATAAAAACGGAAAGCGGAAAAGATTCAAATATAGGTAGTTTCTGAGGTAACAAAGATATACAGCACGGAGGAACTGTTTATTTTTTGTTTATTTTTGTTTATTTTTAAGAAGAAAATAAGAGCTCTTGTGTAATCTTCTTTGTGTTTCCGCCGTTTTTTTTTGTGTGTCATAATTAGGGGTGTTACGGTTCGAACCGAACCGAATAATTGAAGTGTATCGAACCGAACCGTGGGAATGGCGTACCGTCACACCCCTAGTCATAATGCGCATGCAGAACCACAAGGCTGTGAAGTCTCTTTGCTGTGGAATACAGTAAGAAGAAATAGGAAATCAATATCGTTCCGAAGGGCGATGACGTAATGGTGGCACAAGTTCAGTTTGCGAGATTTTGTTGTTGTTGTTGTTGTTGTTGAAAGCAGAGAATGTAATTTTCAACATTAATCATGGCAACTGTCTTATGTGTGGTGTATACCTTCGGTCGATAACACACCCCCATTTGTCAGTCTCCCGGGTGGTTTTTTGGGGGTCAAAGCGTTCTTCTTTTGTGTGTAAAATATCGTGCCTAGTTCAAAAACCAGTGCCCTTGTATTGTTTTAAGTTTGCCAAATATCAGCTCTTACGTAATGAGGGTGGTGGGGGCGGAGAGGGGGTGGGATTCTTCCTTAAAATTCAGGCCCTGTCTGTAGAACTATAGTATATAACAAGATAAAACTGGTGAGTAGAAAACGAATAATTGATTTAGTCGGGTGCAGCATATATCCCTCTATCCCCCCTCCCCCCCACCCCGCACACAGGCCCTCCTCCTCCTTCTCCTTCTCCAGTCTAGACTTCAGGCGATGACTGTTTGCTGTTAAGTGCCATGTATTATATAATCACTTGTGTAGGCGATGTCCTGATGCTCTACGATTCCTATTTGTATCAAGGCGGAGAAAAGAGCATCCACCACCCTCCTCCCCCCTCTCTCCCCCCCCCCCCCCGCCCCAGGGAATGCTTTACTGTCTGCTGTGAATAATTTGTCAGAGACCAAATATATGAGACGTATTGGTCTCTTCGGCTGACATAAACTGTCAGACTGAGAGGGGTGGGTACGAGGGAGAGGGGTGGGTTTGAGTGAGAGCGGTGGGTCTGAGTGAGAGCGGTGGGTCTGAGGGAGAGGGTGGGCCTGAGGGAGAGGGGTGGGTCTGAGGGAGAGGGTGGGTCTGAGAGAGAGCGGTGGGTCTGAGGGAGAGGGTGGGCCTGAGGGAGAGGGGTGGGTCTGAGGGAGAGGGTTGGTCTAAGAGAAAGCGGTGGGTCTGAGGGAGGGCGGTGGGTATGAGGGAGAGAGGTGGGTCTGAGGGAGAGGGGTGGGACTGAGGGAGAGGGGTGGGTCTGAGGGAGAGGGGTGGGTCTGAGGGAGAGGGTTGGGTGTGAGGGAGAGGGTTGGGTCTTAGGGAGAAGGGTGGGTCTGAGGGAGAGGGGTGGGTCTTAGGGAGAGGGGTGGGTCTCTGGGAGAGCAGTGGGTCATTTTTTTACCTGCCGCACCTGAAGCTCTAGTTCAGCCCTTTTCTGTGTTTTCTGTGGTTGTCGATTTCAGACTCATAATCAAGGTGTTGGAACTGAGAGGGTTTTGAAAAGCTTTTCTAGTGCCAGCCAGAGTGTTCCTGGATATTTTTTATTCACTTATTTTATTATTTTATTATTTTTTCTTTTTTACAGGCGGATATCATCCGGTCAAAATAGGAGACTTATTCAACAGCCGCTATCACGTAGTCAGAAAGCTCGGCTGGGGGCACTTCTCCACGGTCTGGCTGTCGTGGGATCTCGTGTAAGTGATATTACTCCACTAGTGTTATCCCCCTAGGCCTAACCTATCACGTAGTCAGAAAGCTCGGCTGGGGGCACTTCTCCACGGTGTGGCTCTCGTGGGATCTCGTGTAAGTGATATTATCCCACTAGTCTTATCCCCCCAGGCCTACGCTATCACGTAGTCAGAAAGCTCGGCTGGGGGCACTTCTCCACGGTGTGGCTCTCGTGGGATCTCGTGTGAGTGATATTATCCCACTAGTGTTATCCCCCCAGGCCTACGCTATCACGTAGTCAGAAAGCTCGGCTGGGGGCACTTCTCCACGGTCTGGCTGTCGTGGGATCTCGTGTAAGTGATATCACCCCACTAGCGGTATCCCCTCAGGCCTACGCTATCACGTAGTCAGAAAGCTCGGCTGGGGGCACTTCTCCACGGTGTGGCTGTCGTGGGATCTCGTGTGAGTGATATTATCCCACTAGTGTTATCCCCCGGGCCTCCTTCACTGTCCTTCAACATACTCCAATACATTATTTTTTTTTCCTGGGAAATGCCTTGAATTGCGGAAAAGGAACATCCTTGAGGTCTGAAGTAAATAAGAAACCAGATATTTATATTTTTGTGGGGGGAAGTGGGGGGCCTTATCCGGAATAGACCACCAATAAGTCGAAATCGTAGAAACTGGAGAATTTTTATTATTTCATTATTTTAGTTGTAAACGATATGAATGTTTTTTTTTTTTTTGCCTTAAAAAATAAATATAATAAATAAAAATAGACAAGAAATAAATAAAGTAACATCATTTAAATGAAATTCAATGCTGGAAGAGATTCTGTTTGTGAAACGATTTTACATTGTTCAACAATTTTTCAGTCATTGTTTAAAAAATCGTAAAAAAATCGATTTCTGCGACATTCAATTTTTTGAATTCCAATTTTTTTTAAATGATACGGCGTAACAAGTAAATAAACAAAGCCTTGCTCGCAATGCGACCCAATTCAGTTGAACTTGTTTTTTTTTTTTTTTTTCGGCCATTGGTAGTGGCAAGAGATTCGTGGCTCTGAAGGTTGTGAAAAGCGCGCAGCATTACACGGAGACGGCCGTGGACGAGATCAAGCTGCTGCGCTGTGTGCGGGACAGCGACGAGGCCGACCCGTTCCGCGAGAAGACCGTGCAGCTGCTGGACGACTTCAAAATCTCCGGTGTCAATGGCACGCGTATCCTTGACCCGGGGGGGGGGGGGGTGGGGACGAGGGGGTGGGTGGGATCGCTGGGGGGGGGGGGGGGGAGGTCGATTTTAAGAACTTCTACGGACTGTACGACATCCTCAAGGGAACTGCTTTAAGGGTTAGATAAATGACACCCGCCGTTGCTATGAAACTGCTGACCTCTGAGGAGATCCTTCTGTTATTAATAAACACAGAGCGTGTGGATATTCTAAAAAGTACTACCTCTCTTTTATGAGTACATTTTTTTGCTATATGTTTGTGTTTGTTATATACTTTACCTTCCTTCTCCACGGTTTCTGTTGTGAAAGTTTTTCTCCATTTACAAAAATTATACTTCGGCTTCTGTTCGAAAAATAGAGCAGATTCAAAAAGAAACATTTGGCAGCAGTATATATATATATATATATATATATATTTGTATTTCAGTGTCTAGAATTTAAAAATTTCAAATCGAGTGTGGAATTGTCAGATTTGTTCCTTAACACATTTGTTGTCAGATGTGTGTATGGTTTTCGAAGTTCTAGGTCACAATTTATTGAAGTTCATCATTAGATCCAATTATCAGGGAATTCCTTTGCAGAATGTCAAAACAATCACGAGACAGGTGAGAATGGCGTGTTGGGGCTTTTAGTGTTAATTTAGTGTTTTTTTTTCGCGGGAAGACAGCTACGCTCATTAAAGCACCGGGGCTGCCCTTTTTTTTTTGGAGGGGTGCGCTGTTTGTCACGGCTGGTTCTGGCTTTCGACAAGGATTTTAGAATTGCAGTCTTGTTGAAAGTGTGGGCTGAAACCGAGTAACGTGACCTATTTTGTGGGTTGGAACAATTAGCAAATACTAACTTATTTTGAGTCAAGATAGTATTTTAGGCCAGTAAAATTTTGACCTTTAGGTCAGAATTTCATCGCTCTTCAAAAATATCTTCATGTCGACTGAAAAGAAAATTTACGTTGTTACATGACCCCACATAACATTACGTGAACCTATATTACCCTACATGAACCCTACGTGACCCTATATGAACCCTACATGACCCTACATGAACCCACATGACTTTACATGACTCTACATGAACCCACATGACCCTACATGTTCTTACATGACCCCACACGATACACATGGCCCTACATTAGACCACATGCCCCAACATTACCCCCACATGACCCTACATTACTTCCACATGCCCCAACATTACCCCCACATGCCCCAACATTACCCCCACGTGCCCCAACATTACTCCCACATGACAGTACACAACCTAACCTCGACCACAACTAACTAAAATATCTCTTAAATTTTGTGTTCCGGAAAACAACATTGACGAGTTCTTGAATTTGTAATCCGACCAATCAGAACACAGCATTTACACAAGTCATGTACCCGTTGGTACTGTCTTGGTTCGATTTCAAATGGCCAGTGTGTATCTTCACTGTTTCCGGCCGGGACAAGCAGATTCGCCGCTCCGAATCCTAGAGAACCTTCACTCCATAAAAGGGGTTTTGTTCCAAACATTAAATATTACTCTCTGTCTGCCGAGAATCTGCGTTTGATATCAAGGAATTTTCTTTTCTTTTTTTTTTTTTTGCACACTTAGCCTAAGGATGCAACATTAAGCTAAATTTAGCCCTCATTTGCCTGGCGCTGGATGAAGTAGCAGATGGTTTCTAGATCTGTTGAATTAATGGAAGAGGGAGAAGGGCGGGGGAGGGGGGGGGGGGTGGGGGGAGGGGATTCGTCTTTGTGATATTTTAAGGGTTGAAAAGATCAACACACACGTCCAGTCTTTAGGCAGATTCAGTCGGATACGAACCATAAAAAAAAGAAGAAAAAACAATGAAAAAGAAAACAAAACACGGCTTCAGACAATTTTTGAATTATTAATGATGCACTAACGAGGGAGAGCGCAATACAGAAGCTTCTAGTTATTCCTTTTTATACAGGAAGGCCAACCAGGCCTCAGTCCGGTATATTCCGAGCTGGGCTTGAGTAGGCCAGCCAGGTCTTAATCAGGTGTTTTCCGAGCTGGGGTTGAGTAGGCCAGCCAGGTCTCAATTCGGCATATTCCGAGCTGGGGTTGAGTAGGGCAGCCAGGTCCCAATTCGGCATATTCCGAGCTGGGGTTGAGTAGGGCAGCCAGGTCCCAATTCGGCATATTCCGAGCTGGGGTTGAGTAGGCCAGCCAGGTCCCAATTCTGCATATTCCGAGCTGGGGTTGAGTAGGCCAGCCAGGTCTCAATTCGGCATATTCCGAGCTGGGCTTGAGTAGGCCAGCCAGGTCTTAATCAGGTGTTTTCCGAGCTGGGGTTGAGTAGGCCAGCCAGGTCTTAATTCGGCATATTCCGAGCTGGGCTTGAGTAGGCCAGCCAGGTCTTAATCAGGTGTTTTCCGAGCTGGGGTTGAGTAGGCCAGCCAGGTCTCAATTCGGCATATTCCGAGCTGGGGTTGAGTAGGCCAGCCAGGTCTCAATTCGGCATATTCCGAGCTGGTGTTGAGTAGAGCAGCCAGGTCCCAATTCGGCATATTCCGAGCTGGGGTTGAGTAGGCCAGCCAGGTCCCAATTCTGCATATTCCGAGCTGGGGTTGAGTAGGCCAGCCAGGTCGGAATTCGGCATATTCCGAGCTGGGCTTGAGTAGGCCAGCCAGGTCTTAATCAGGTGTTTTCCGAGCTGGGGTTGAGTAGGCCAGCCAGGTCTCAATTCGGCATATTCCGAGCTGGGGTTGAGTAGGCCAGCCAGGTCTTAATCAGGTGTTTTCCGAGCTGGTGTTGAGTAGGCCAGCCAGGTCTCAATTCGGCATATTCCGAGCTGGGGTTGAGTAGGCCAGCCAGGTCTTAATTCGGCATATTCCGAGCTGGGGTTGAGTAGGCCAGCCAGGTCTCAATTCGGCATATTCCGAGCTGGGGTTGAGTAGGCCAGCCAGGTCTCAATTCGGCATATTCTGAGCTGGGGTTGAGTAGGGCAGCCAGGTCTCAATTCGGCATATTCCGAGTTGGGGTTGAGTAGGCCAGCCAGGTCTTAATCAGGTGTTTTCCGGGCTGGCGTTGAGTAGGCCAGCCAGGTCTCAATTCGGCATATTCCGAGCTGGGGTTGAGTAGGCCAGCCAGGTCTCAAATCGGCATATTCTGAGCTAGGGTTGAGTAGGCCAGCCAGGTCTCAAATCGGCATATTCTGAGCTGGGGTTGAGTAGGCTTGCCAGGTCTCAATTCGGCATATTCCGAGCTGGGGTTGAGTAGGCCAGCCAGGTCTCAATTCGGCATATTCCGAGCTGGGGTTGAGTAGGCCAGCCAGGTCTCAATTCGGGATATTCCAAGCTGGGGTTGAGTAGGCCAGCCAGGTCTCAATTCGGCATATTCCGAGCTGGGGTTGAGTAGGCCAGCCAGGTCTCAATTCGGCATATTCCGAGCTGGGGTTGAGTAGGCCAGCCAGGTCTCAATTCGGCATATTCCGAGCTGGTGTTGAGTAGGCCAGCCAGGTCTCAAATCGGCATATTCCGAGCTGGGATTGAGTAGGCCAGCCAGGTCTCAATTCGGCATATTCCGAGCTGGGGTTGAGTAGGCCAGCCAGGTCTCAATTCGGCATGTTCCGAGCTGGGCTTGAGTAGGCCAGCCAGGTCTTAATTCGGCATATTCCGAGCTGGGATTGAGTAGGCCAGCCAGGTCTCAATTCGGCATATTCCGAGCTGGGATTGAGTCGGCCAGCCAGGTCTCAATTCGGCATATTCCGAGCTGGGATTGAGTAGGCCAGCCAGGTCTCAATTCGGCATATTCCGAGCTGGGATGGAGTAGGCCAGCCAGGACTCAATTCGGCATATCCCGAGCTGGGGTTGAGTAGGCCAGCCAGGTCTCAATTCGGCATATTCCGAGCTGGGATTGAGTAGGCCAGCCAGGTTTCAATTCGGCATATTCCGAGCTGGGGTTGAGTAGGCCAGCCAGGTCTCAATTCGGCATATTCCGAGCTGGGATGGAGTAGGCCAGCCAGGACTCAATTCGGCATATTCCGAGCAGGGGCTGAGTAGGCCAGCCAGGTCTGAGTTCGATTTATTCCAAGGTGGGGTTGGGGCTATAGGCTTGGTTTATTGTTTTCCCTTCTGTCTCCATTCCTTTGTATTCCAAGGCACCCATCTTATTTAGTAATCGTGTGTCAAAAAGGGAAAAACTGAGAATCATTGGCACTATTTCTTGGCAAGCATTAGTGCCTCTATCACTGAGAAACCCGAAACAGGAGGATGGTACCTGTCAAATTCGGCACCTTTTGGACAATTCGGCGCCATTTTTGTTCACAAACTCGGCACCACGCCTTACAGTTTTCTTTCTAACTCGGCACCAAACATGCATAAAAAATTTAGCCAAAGTATTTTTACTTTAGGTCAAATGTTATGATGTAACAATGAACTTTTATTACCAAACATTAAATATGAAATATTGTTAAACACTGTTTTTCATACTTATTTGTGCATGTATATGAAAAAAATTGAATGTGTATGAACTCTTTAATTTGAAGATGAAAGATACTTTGTTCATACTGATGACAGAGTGGTTATGACACCTTTCATGTTTCATAGGTGTTTTTATTTACTGTGTACTCTGTGATTTCAAGATGAAAGATGGTTTGTTCATAACGATCACAGAGTGTTTTGACACCTTTTACGTGTTAATGATGATCTTTATTAACTCAGCAGACTTTGCCGGTCTGGGTCAGTCGTATCACTATAGGGGGCTTGAATGTATGTGCATATGTTAAACTTTTTTCTTTAAAATGCTACTCCTCCTACAGTTTTGCTCCAGTCGTTTTGATATTATGCAGGAATGTTCCCTGGGTGGTCCCCCACCTGGCTATTACTTTTTTTGACGAATGACGAAAAACTGACAAAATGGCGGCACTTTTTGTGCTCCTTTTGACCCATTTTTAAAATGCTACTCCTACAGTTTTAGTCCAATCGTTCAGATGTTACGCAGGGATGTTCCCCAGGGATTCGCCTACCAGGCTATTACTTTTTTCGCGGTTCGCCAAAAACTGCGGAAATGGCGGAACTTTGAAGTTTGGCAAAAACTGGAATAAATGGTAGTAAATAACTGACTTGTCAAACCATTCATTGCTCTCAGTCTTTTTCAAATAGTTATAAAATTTTGATCGAAAGTTGCTTAGGTGCGTCTCCACCTGAACTTTACTTTTTTTCGCAAATGACAAAAAAAAAAAAAAAGGTGGAATTTTAAAAATTTTGTAAAATTGTGTAAGTGTCGGTAAATACGTGAATCGTCAAAACCCAACCTCTCCAACATCCCATTTCGGGTAGATTCCAAATTCAAGTTAAATGCATTCTACATACTTCGTTTTTTTGGCCTAACAGTATTCGTTTCAGAGTTTTTCTCTCTTTCCTTGTTTGGTAACTGGGCTGGGTAATGTCCTTGGACATCAACATTTGCAAATAGGTCATAAAATCTGGTGGAGAGTCTAATGGCAAGTAATTGCAATTTGTGCCAAAGTACACGAATACGTGCACAGCGTTAGATTAATTGCAAATATCAAATTGATATTTAACTTTTGAACAGTCTTAAAGAACCAGATGTAAAGAGGAGTAAAATTGCTCCTGGTCTTTGACTTTTGAACAATTTTAAAGAACCAAATGCAAAGAGCAGCAAAACTTGTTCATCAGCTATCGTTGCAGTGCATTTGTGGTGTGTAGAATAATTCACTGACACTGGCGTTATATCCCCCTGTGGGTTGAAGGAATCTTCATACGCCCACTGCTTTCTGTTCCGTTCATGGCGTAGGAGGCGACAAATCGGAATTTCTTTCTTTTTCTAACTCTTCTTTTAGTATTTCTTCGTTCTCCCCTCTTTTTTCCCACTTCTCCCTATAGCAAGTGCTTCCTAATATACCCATTCCAGTTGTGAACGGGACGTTAAACACCAAACAAACAAACAACTGACATTATAAGTTTTAACTATGTGAACTGTGTGTGCAATTTAGTTTGCAATTTAAACTTAGAATTTGTCAGAGAATATTACTAAGTTTTACGTTTTGGCAACCTTTTTAAATTATGATTTAAAACTTTGGATACAGTAATATTTGATATTTGTGAGATTTAAACAGCTAAACTTGTTATCCTCCGTGAAACGGAGGGATATAGGTTTGAGCTTGGCCGTCTGTCCCACTTGATGGTAAGTACCTCGTGGGGTTACTTCTCTATTAATTAAAGTGGTTAGAGCTTTTTATCATCCATATGGCTAATAACGAAGGAATCTAGGTGTGCAACGTCAAGGTTTTTTAGTTTTATCGATCAAACATTGTCAAAATTACAGCCGTCTGAAAATCTGCTAAATTTTCGCGGCACTGTTCGTTTCATGATTCTTCGAGTGAAAATCCTGCCATGCGTTTGTTCTTAAGCTTGTATATATCAACGAGTAAACTAAATAGGTAAACATTTAAAATAATTTTTAGCCATATATTCTGACATATTCGCGGATTTTCGCAGTCGATTGCAAGTTGTCTCAAGAAATTGCAAGACAATTAAAGTGAGCATATTCAATATCTATGAATGTATTGCTGTAAGTATTGCACTATGTCTGATATAAAACTTTGTCTAATGTTCAATAAAACTTCTTTATAGATGGTGGTTTCGAGTCTGTCAAGGAAACTTAATAAAATGGCGTGTAGTTATTAATCTATTGTGACAATGAGTTTCACGGGGGGACTGCTGTTCTCTGACAGCATCGAGTTTTTATTAGAGTGACATTGGTTGTAGTCGGACTTTTTACTGCTTTGTTGCTTCGCTACATCAATAAAAGCTCATTGTTACAACAAAAAAGTGAAATACCTTGCCAGAATGTTCTTTTAAATTTTTGGTGTCGAGTTTGAAAAAATGGTGCCAAATTTGTAAAGCGTGGTGCCGAAATTGTAAGAAAATTGGTGCCAAGTTTGAAAAGCGTGGTGCCGAATTTGATGGTGCCGAGTCTGTAAATGGCCCAGGTTCGTCCAAGGAAAATGGACCGGCTTGACTTGGAAAATTTCAGCTCTTGATTGACTATTGATGGCCGTGTTTAACTGATAGGGGGCCTGTGGGGAATATGTGGGCTATGCACACTGCTCTAGTTTCGAATTACCTTGCTTGCTTCTTCGAGAAACTGTTTGAATCTTAATAATAGCAGAAAAAAGCAAACCCGGAATTTCTATTGTATTTTCTCCCTGTGGGATTTTTAGAATAGACCGTTCTTTTCGGTGCATGGGGTGGGAGGCGACTAGATGGAATTTCTTTCCAGCTATTTTTTACTGTTTTTTTTTTAATTTTTGCGGTGCGGCCCAATAGGGCCTTCATTGTCGCTGAACGGGAAGTAAAACACCAGCCAAACAAACTCGATTACATGTGGTCACAGAGGTTCTTCAAATTAAAAAAAAAAAGTCAAGAGTTCTCCATTGTATGTGTTCATTCAGGTGCTGAAATATTTACAAAAAGTCAACGCTTCTTTATTGCATGTGTCCGCGCAGGTTCTGCAGGGTTTACACTATCTGCATACCAAGTGTAAGATTATCCACACGGACATCAAGCCGGAGAACATCCTCGTGTGTGTCGACGAGGAGGACGTGCGTAAGATCGCGGCCGAGGCGATCGAGTGTCAGAAGAGTGGTCGCCAGATGACCGGCTCAGCCAGTAAGTGCCCTCCCTGTCACGTGGTCTCAGCCGGGCGTGAAACCACGTCAGATGACCGGCTCAGCCAGTAAGTGCAATCCTTGTCACGTGGTCTCAGCCGGGCGTGAAACCACGTCAGATGACCGGCTCAGCCAGTAAGTGCGCCCATTGTCACGTGGTCTCAGCCGGGTGTGAAACCACGTCAGATGACCGGCTCAGCCAGTAAGTGCAAGCATTGTCACGTGGTCTCAGCCGGGCGTGAAACCACGTCAGATGACCTGCTCAGCCAGTAAGTGCTCTCCTTGTCACGTGGTCTCAGCCGGGCGTGAAACCACGTGAGATGACCGGCTCAGCCAGTAAGTGCAAGCATTGTCACGTGGTCTTAGCCGTGCTTTAAACCACGTCAGATGACCGGCTCAGCCAATAAGTGCACTCACTGTCACGTGGTCTCAGCCGGGCGTGAAACCACCTCAGATGACCGGCTCAGCCAGTAAGTGCACTCATGGTCACGTGGTCTTAACCATGCGTGAAACCACGCAGGATGACCAGTGTTCCGTGCAAATAGTTCCCACCGTGCATAAGGTTCCTCCCCCCCCCTCCCCCGCGGTCTTTTTGCATGAACATGATTTGGCATAATGGTTCTCTCGTTCAGATAGCTCCCCAGTGCCATTTCAAAACTGTGGCACATTTGTGAAGAATATCTTTTGATAGCTACATAATCTCATATAATTTAACAGAAGTTACCATGCTGCGTATTTCAGATCAACCCTTTTTAAAAGTGAGATGTGGATTCGCGGATAAATTCTCCGATTTCCGAATTACATCCCAAGTGTAGCATCCTATTTGATTGTTATTTAGGAATTGATGCCGAAAATTCAATTTCTAAACTGTCCGTGGAAAACTCACCATTTATAAACCTTTTGTTTCGTTTAAATGTTTCTGAACGTGTAAGAGTGTCAGAAAACAAATAATTTTTAAGTTATTATTAAAATAAGAAGTAATTTACAAAGTATATATTCGAGGCATTTAGCGCAGGAAAATGGTGTGTAAAATGTGCAAAGACATTCTACAACGAGCACACTGTTAGAGCAAGGAATTAATAACCTCGCAAATACGTACCAATTTTGTCCTATGCTAAAACAGTTCCCACCCCACTCTCAGGGGATTTAGCCACAGCATAAGACTTGTATAGTAAAAGAGGGAACTGCATGCATGGGGTACTACTGAGCACTGAGCACTGGCCTAGCCAGTAAGTGCTCTCGTTTTCACGTGGTCTCTTTATTTCGCAGTCACGAAAATAATGCTAGAAAGTTAAGATCGTTTATAATACTGAATGGTTTATAATACTGAATGGTTTATAATACTGAATGGTTATTCACAGGCACTGACCTAAAAACTATTTCAATATTCAGATGCTGTCTAAAAAAGATACGTTTTCAAGGCTTTTTTAAACACTTCACGAGACTTCATTGATAGGATATTTATCGGTAGCGAGTTCCATAGCCTTGGGAATGCCCTATTTCAGTATAATATGGCAGGGAGATCCCGATATGACCATAGCAGTTGAAAGGGATCTAAAGAACAATACAATACAAGACAGGCCTTTTCTGTATCATACGAGTCTATTTCGATCATAAACCCCAAGAAGTTACATCAGTCTGCGGTGCCTTGAATACACACGATAATAAGAACAGTGACCGCTCTCCGCGTAACTAAAAACCCTCAGTACAAGTACATAAAGTGCACTGAAAGTTATAACCATATATTCAGGGTTCGCGTTGGCGGGGGTTTTTATCCACTTTTTGGGCATTTTTTACGAAATAACTCACTTTTTCGGAACCCACCGAGTTTTTCTGGACCCTATTGAGTGACACTTTCCCTTTTTGACTCACTTTCCTGAAAACCCAGCGCGAACCCTGATATATGGCACAACGGTAGACGGTGTTGATTGTGTTGACTGTGTTGAATGTGTTGACTGTGTTGCCTACACTTTGCTGACACCAAGATAAAGAGTACGGACAGATTACGACCAAAAAAAAAAAAAGACAAACAAATAAATATCGTGATAAAAAAAAAAAAACATGCGAAAGCTGAGAGAAATGGGTGTAATATAAAATGGATAAGCATTGAGGAAAAGACTGAATAGGAAATAATGTCCGCGAAATTGGGAGTTTCCGCGGAGAGACTCGACGGCCTGTGATTTATCTGATTTGATGTGATTTCTACAAGTGTTCGTCTAACAGAAGTTTTCATTTCGTCTGGTCGTCAAAAAACAATATATATGGTGGAAAACAAGAAAAAGAAAGACCAAGACTACATAACAAATTTTTTGGTTCTGATCGCATAAGAGATTTTTACGTATACACGTTCTCACATGCGTTGCTTTTGGTCAAGTGGAATTGTAAACTCCCACTGATAACAAAATGTTGAAACAACTTTTAGGCGTTTTTTTTGTTTTTTTTTTGTTTTTGATAGCGTTTTTTCCTGATTTATGTTGCAGTTAGTACAGCGCCGAAAGACAAGCAACAGGAGGGAAAAATGTCGAAGAACAAGAAGAAAAAAATGAAGAAAAAAGCCAAGAAACAGCAAGAGTTGATTGAAAAACAGTTACAGCAGCTCGAAGAACTCGATCGAGAGGAGGTATTTGCTAAGCGAGCCCCCCCTCTCCCCCTGCCAACTCCCCTATTCAAATTAGTAAGGGGGTGTATGTAATGTAAAATACATGTGTCGTTAATGTTCCTGTTTGGTTCTGATCCCAAAAAAAAATATAAAAACTCGAGTTCAACTTGGCGCAGAAGTAATCCGAGGTGCTTTTCTAGTCGCAAAAAGTACAACAGGGCGCGTCCCATACAGTTGATTCGATCTGCTTCAAGTGTTTCTGGCATCCCCGCTCCCGCCCCCCGCCCGCCCTCACCCCTACCCTAGTCGCCGGCGACATGCGCTGGGCTTGTGTATATTAAATTTTCTAAATTCTTTTTGCTGACACATCCTTTCAGTTGCAACCCTCCCCGCGCCTGTTACACCGTAGCTGTAGCTAGCTTCTAATTTTTTTGGTGACCAGTCCAAGTTGCATCCCCCTTCCCTCCTCACTCCCCCATCCCCCCTTCCCCACCCCGGACCTGTTACGTCATCGCTGTAGCTATCGTCGTTGTCGATGTCTCGTCGTTGCGCCTTTGCGTGTGCATTGCCTTAGAATAGCTCGCCGCAGAAGCTGCCAGGCTTGCCTAAAACTTTGTTTGAGCGCTTGAGTTTATTTTTACTATTAGCAAGCATCCATAAATATACATCTCAGCGGGTCTGTCAATTCAGCGGTTTTATAAAGCCTAGTTGTGAGTCGATCCTTGTAAGCCTGTTGTCTGCTTCAACCCCTCGAGGTCATCCCACAGTCTTATCTCTGCCTTCAACCCCTCGAGGTCATCCCACAGTCTTATCTCTGCCTTCAACCCCTCGAGGTCATCCCACAGTCCTATCCCTGCCTTCAAACCGTCGAGGTCATCCCACAGTCCTATCTCTGCCTTCAACCCCTCGAGGTCATCCCACAGTCTTATCTCTGCCTTCAACCCCTCGAGGTCATCCCACAGTCCTATCTCTGCCTTCAACCCCTCGAGGTCATCCCACAGTCCTATCCCTGCCTTCAAACCGTCGAGGTCATCCCACAGTCTTATCTCTGCCTTCAACCCCTCGAGGTCATCCCACAGTCTTATCTCTGCCTTCAACCCCTCGAGGTCATCCCACAGTCTTATCTCTGTCTTCAACCCCTCGAGGTCATCCCACAGTCTTATCTCTGCCTTCAACCCCCCGAGGTCATCCCACAGTCCTATCTCTGTCTTCAACCCCTCGAGGTCATCCCACTGTCTTATCTCTGCCTTCAACCCCTCGAGGTCATCCCACAGTCCTATCTCTGCCTTCAACCCCTCGAGGTCATCCCACAGTCTTATCTCTGCCTTCAACCCCTCGAGGTCATCCCACAGTCTTATCTCTGCCTTCAACCCCTCGAGGTCATCCCACAGTCCTATCTCTGCCTTCAACCCCTCGAGGTCATCCCACAGTCCTATCTCTGTCTTCAACCCCTCGAGGTCATCCCACAGTCTTATCTCTGTCTTCAACCCCTCGAGGTCATCCCACAGTCTTATCTCTGCCTTCAACCCCTCGAGGTCATCCCACAGTCTTATCTCTGCCTTCAACCCCTCGAGGTCATCCCACAGTCTTATCTCTGCCTTCAACCCCTCGAGGTCATCCCACAGTCTTATCTCTGCCTTCAACCCCTCGAGGTCATCCCACAGTCTTATCTCTGCCTTCAACCCCTCGAGGTCATCCCACAGTCTTATCTCTGCCTTCAACCCCTCGAGGTCATCCCACAGTCTTATCTCTGCCTTCAACCCCTCGAGGTCATCCCACAGTCTTATCTCTGCCTTCAACCCCTCGGGGTCATCCCACAGTCTTATCTCTGCCTTCAACCCCTGGAGGTCATCCCACAGTCTTATCTCTGCCTTCAACCCCTCGAGGTCATATCACAGTCTTATCTCTGCCTTCAACCCCTCGAGGTCATCCCACAGTCTTATCTCTGCCTTCAACCCCTCGAGGTCATATCACAGTCTTATCTCTGCCTTCAACCCCTCGAGGTCATCCCACAGTCTTATCTCTGCCTTCAACCCCTCGAGGTCATCCCACAGTCTTATCTCTGCCTTCAACCCCTCGAGGTCATATCACAGTCTTATCTCTGCCTTCAACCCCTCGAGGTCATCCCACAGTCTTATCTCTGCCTTCAACCCCTCGAGGTCATCCCACAGTCTTATCTCTGCCTTCAACCCCTCGAGGTCATCCCACAGTCTTATCTCTGCCTTCAACCCCTCGAGGTCATCCCACAGTCTTATCTCTGCCTTCAACCCCTCGAGGTCATCCCACAGTCTTATCTCTGCCTTCAACCCCTCGAGGTCATATCACAGTCTTATCTCTGCCTTCAACCACTCGAGGTCATCCCACAGTCCTATCTCTGCCTTCAACCCCTCGAGGTCATCCCACAGTCTTATCTCTGCCTTCAACCACTCGAGGTCATCCCACAGTCTTATCTCTGCCTTCAACCCCTCGAGGTCATCCCACAGTCTTATCTCTGCCTTCAACCACTCGAGGTCATCCCACAATCTTATGTCTGCCTTCAACCCCTCGAGGTCATCCCACAGTCCTATCTCTGCCTTCAACCCCTCGAGGTCATCCCACAGTCTTATCTCTGCCTTCAACCCCTCGAGGTCATCCCACAGTCTTATCTCTGCCTTCAACCCCTCGAGGTCATCCCACAGTCTTATCTCTGCCTTCAACCCCTCGAGGTCATCCCACAGTCTTATCTCTGCCTTCAACCCCTCGAGGTCATCCCACAGTCTTATCTCTGCCTTCAACCCCTCGAGGTCATCCCACAGTCTTATCTCTGCCTTCAACCCCTCGAGGTCATCCCACAATCTTATCTCTGCCTTCAACCACTCGAGGTCATCCCACAGTCTTATCTCTGCCTTCAACCCCTCGAGGTCATCCCACAGTCTTATCTCTGCCTTCAACCACTCGAGGTCATCCCACAGTCTTATCTCTGCCTTCAACCCCTCGAGGTCATCCCTCAGTCATATCTCTGCCTTCAACCCCTCGAGGTCATCCCACAGTCTTATCTCTGCCTTCAACCCCTCGAGGTCATCCCGCAGTCTTATCTCTGCCTTCAACCACTCGAGGTCATCCCACAGTCTTATCTCTGCCTTCAACCCCTCGAGGTTATCCCTCAGTCTTATCTCTGCCTTCAACCACTCGAGGTCATCCCTCAGTCTTATCTCTGCCTTCACCCCCTCGAGGTCATCCCACAGTCCTATCCCTGCCTTCAACCCCCCGAGGTCACCCCACAGTCCTATCTCTGCCTTCAACCCCTCGAGGTCATCCCACAGTCCTATCTCTGCCTTCAACCCCTCGAGGTCATCCCACAGTCTAATCTCTGCCTTCAACCACTCGAGGTTATTCCACGATCCTATTGCACACTTTTGCTAAATGTAGTCACTTCGAATCCATCACGTGTGTAGCAGCAATATTTTCGGCAATTCTAACATGTTTAATTCCAGTTATCAAATTCAATACCATAGCCATCCCCAAGGTCACTTCCTTGCTTTTCACCTAGTGATGTCTGTGTACACGTATAACCGTACACCGCCTGCCCCAGCCCCACCCCCATCTCTGTTCCTAGTGACCCTTAAAGCGGCTTTCTCACAAATCTCAAAAACCAAGGGGCTGGTGGTGGTTTCCACTTCTGGCTTTTAATGAGCTTTGATTTTTTTTCTTTGAACGAAAGTGTGGAAGATAATGATACTGGGTACTGGATATTGGGTACTGATTTTAGCTTTTACTTGATTGAGGCTTGGTCGGGCTATTTGGGTCAAATCTCAGATTTCAAATATTTCAGCAGCTGCAGATTTATTTGTTTATTTATTTTTTATTTATTTCTTCTTGATTGTGTCTCGTGAAATATTTTTATTTTTATGTAATTGTTTATTTTCTACCAAAACAAATATCGCTAGAGGTCGCACTGGAATCCTGTTTCATTTAACAGTGTTAGACACCGTGCGTAGACGTGCGTAGACATCCCATAGACCTTCACCCTAGCAAACATAATGCTAAGCGCTTTTTTTGAAAATAAAAATTTAAAAAAAAACTTATCTGGTGCGTCTATCCACCTACGTACGATGTCTGATGGTAGATGCGGCGAAAGTTTTCTCACACTAACCACCACATGTATTGGCTGAAGTGTGTATGTATATATATATATATATAAATATGTTCTTAGTTTGTGACACATGTGGATTTTTGTTGGCACTCTTTGTCTCTTGTTATTAACCCATTAGGACAGCGTTGAGCATACTAAAGACGCGCTTGCTGAGAGCACCCAGACCAGTGATCTCCCTAGTGTCGTAACAGCCATGGAGCAAAATAAGGTGATATGACAAACAAAGAAAAAGGGTTGGGGTGGGGAGGGGGGGCAGGGGGAGGGGGGAGGGGGGGGGGCTTCATTGCCGTTTATGAAGTGTAATTTTTTTCAAAAAGACGGGGAAAAGGCGCTCTGAAAATTCAGGTTGTATGGGAAATTGCATTTTGCGAATTCAGCAATTAGACTGGCGTTTTGAATTATTTCATGAAAGAGAAAGAGAGAAAAGAATTCCTTAGACAAGAAACTGAAAGTGAGAAAATGTTCAAAATTGCAAGAGTTCTGTTTTGCGCCAGGTTATTTATTGATTTCTTTCATTTTTCTTTGTGACAGATTTAGAAGTTTTTCTGATATTTATTCCTCCTTGCCCTGTACAACCCAAATCTTCGGATAGTCGTGTGTCTTTTTTTTTTTAACATTTACGACAGGTAGCGTTGGTGAATAATTTCATTTACATGTAATCCAAGGGTTCTCACGGTCGTGGACAAAAATATGTGGAAAGGTATGGCGAATTTTTCGGCAACCCGCAAACTCACTGAAAAATTCTGAAATGTTTCTAAAGTCACGGAGAGAAATCTCGGAAAAAGTGTAACCTCTTGGAAATAAATTTAATGTTTTTTGTCATATTTTCCCCAAAATTGAATATTTAGTTTTGGCCTTTAGCTGAGTTTGCGCAAAAACGTGTCTTCTTTAGTGCAGATGTTCTCCAAATTTCGAAAAAAGATATTCGATTTTTCATTGTTTTTTTTTTTCGGTCATGTAGAAATAATAAAGTGAAAGTTGTGGAAAGTCGTGGGGCACGTGTGATTGGAGGGTCGTGGGGCACGTGTGATTGGAGGGTCGTGGGGCACGTGTGATTGGAGGGTCGTGGGGCACGTGTGATTGGAGGGTCGTGGGGCACGTGTGATTGGAGGGTCGTCGACAAATGATGCGGTATTCATCAAAAAGTCATGGAAATTCATGAAATTTTTGGCGATCTTAAGAGCGTGAGAACTCCGTAGCAGTATACCACATTCGGTTTGTGTTCTGTGTTTGGTTGTTTATTTATTGATTTATTTATTTTGGAGCGTAGTGGCCAGCTTATGACATGTGACAGTTGTATATCTGTGTGTTTCTCTGGGTGTCTGTCTGTCTGTGTGTCTGTCGGTGTGTCTGTCTGTGTGTCTGTGTGTGTCTGTGTGTTTGTCGGTGTGTTTGTCGGTGTGTCTGTCGGTGTGTTTGTCTGTGTGTGTACGTGTAGGTGTAGGTAATATTGCAGCTATTCACATGTCGCCACTACGCAGATGAAGACGGTGCCCCCCCCCCCCCACCCCCGCCCACCGCTCTCTCCGATCTCCATCCTCCTTCACCGGGATTAGCGTATCGCTCGGTTTTGCTTTGTCTGTCGTGGCTTAATAACTGTACACAAGTTTCGTTGGTTGAGAAACGGATTTGGGAATTTGCTTGTTACTGATACAACACGTCCCATCCCCACCTCCCTCCCCCACTGAACAGTTTGCAACCCATCACTGCCCACCTTGGACCTGTCAGCTGCTATAGTCGCGTCCACCGAGCATAGTGAGGTATAGCTGAGGGACAACAACACACATCACTGCTCACGTTGGACTTGCCGGCTGCTACAGTCGCGCCCGCCGAGCATAGTGAGGTATAGCTGAGGGACAACAACACACATCACTGCTCACGTTGGACTTGCCGGCTGCTACAGTCGCGCCCGCCGAGCATAGTGAGGTATAGCTGAGGGACAACAACACACATAACTGCTCACGTTGGACTTGCCGGCTGCTACAGTGGCGTTCGCCGAGCATAATTAGGTATAGCTGAGGGACAACAACACACATCACTGCTCACGTTGGACTTGCCGACTGCTAAAGTCGCGTCCACCGAGCATAGTGAGGTATAGCTGAGGGACAACAACACACATCACTGCTCACGTTGGACTTGCCGGCTACTATAGTCGCGTCCGCCGAGCATAGTGAGGTATAGCTGGGGGACAACAACGCACATCACTGCTCACGTTGGACTTGCCGGCTGCGATAGTCGCGTCCGCCGAGCATAGTGAGGTATAGCTGAGGGACAACAACACACAACACTGCTCACGGTGGACTTGCCGGCTGCTACAGTCGCGTCCGCCGAGCATAGTGAGAAGTAGCTGAGGGACAACAACACACATGCATGGAAATTACACGCTGCTTAGGGAGATTAATTACGCAAAATGTTGTAGTCAGTGTTCTTGGCATATTTATGAAAAAAACGACGGGTTGAATTGCGCTAATATTTCAGTATCACTGCAATATTTCACTGTTGCTTCGTTTTTTGAAGAGCTCATTTTGAGAGAGAGGGTTTGCATAGGCGGAGTTGGAACCGCAAGGGCTGATTGAAAGCGTTCTTGCGTCTGTAGACTGCATTGCTCTAAGTTGTATGGGCTGTCCACCGCTGAACTTATAGACTGCATTGCTCTGAGCTGTGTGATCTGTCCACTGCTGAGCTGAAACAGCTGGGCGTTTGTATTCAACAAAGTGACTCAAACCCGCGCTCATATTCAAAATAGGAGTCAATTATAAATAAAGTTAGGCTTAGAATTAGTCCAGACTCAAACCCATTTTGGGTAAGCATGGAGGTGGCGTAAGATTATGCAAAATACACCAAAAAGCTAGCAACATTTTGTGTTTGAAGTTTTTTATTTCACTTATTTCAATTATACAGACAAATATGCCCCCTCCCCCCTCCCCGTCCACACGGTAGGTCTTACACTCAACAGATATTTCAATGTTATAGTAAGTCGCATTTTGAGCAAATGCTCAAGTGGGTTTGAAACTCCAGTTTGAGTTATTAAATACGGGTGCAGTTTCAAACTTAGTTTGAATATGAGTTTGAGCTCAGACTTATTGAGTATGAGTTTGAGCTATGAGTTAATGTATCGCATCGTAACGTATCGTATTGTAACGTATCGTATCCTGTAGTATGAGCACATGCTAGGAACTGTCCTCCTGTACTTCAGGGAGCAAGTCAATAAAGGGTGTTCAGAAATTGTGGCTTTTCGCATATTGTTTTTAGATCTGACGTAACATAAAACCAAAAATAAAAAGTACTCAATCTCTCGTGCCTGATTGCTTGCCAAAACCGCTCTAGGTCTAATCGATGTTCCTGCAATTGCTCCCTCACGCATTATTGCGACAGAACTGCTATAATAATAATAATAATAATAATAATAATAATAATAATAATAATAATAATAATAATAATAATTATTATTATTATTATTATTATTATTATGGCCAGTGGACTGATATGTTCGGAATATTTTAGGATTGCTCATTCTTCTGTTCACTTTGATAAACATTCAAATATGTAGGAATCGCGGTTAGAAGTAGCCGCAATTGGGAAAGAAACGGAAGGCGAATATGCGCTAGCGAGAATGGCGTCTGCCATGAATAGAAATCAGGTGACTGCGTGTGAAAGAGGAAATACTAAGTACAGCACTAGTTAAGATTGATACGGAAGCTTTGTTTGTTTTGACTGTGTAGTGATACATAGGCGTGATAGCGTTGTTGTTGTTGTTTTTTTTTTTTTTTTTGTCTTTTTTTCTTTTTTTATATTTCTTTGGCGAGATTCTTATAAATAAAAGAACCTCTTTATTTAAGGGGGACTCAAAGGCCCAGAAGCGCAAACCACAAAGCGGAAGATATGTTTTTTTTTTCAAGGGAAAGCTCCTTAGTAAAAGGCAGAGCAAATGTGCAATGTGCTTCATTATGTTCGCCGTTATCTGTAGAACATGTAGAAATAGTTCACAGGTAGACATGGTGTTTTTGTTTCGGGGCCATGGGAGACATCGTCATTGATTGCCCGAGGTTTTGTTTTACTTTGCGCCCGTGGGTGACTTTTGTCATTGATTGCTTGAGGTTTTGTTTAGCTCTTTCTTGGACCGTAGGAGACTTCGTCAATGATTGCCCGAGGTTTCTTGGTACGGCAGTGAGCTGTTTTCTATAAATAGCGCGTGCGCGGCTTTCCGCGTTAGGTGGTCGAAGGTCTGAGTGGTTGGGGAACGCCTACAGCGAGAGAAATTTTGTTTAGTTGGAGAAAGGTGGCCGTTGGGGAAGAGGTCAACATTAGTGGCTGATCAGGGAGGATGTTTTTAGTTTGAAGGAAATTTTCGGGAGTTGTGGTGTACGAGTGTTGGTGGTGCCAGTTTGGACTGAGGGGCTACGGCCTTCTCTTTATATTTTGCTGTTGCATATTTATGTTTTCCCGACGAAGGGGAGACATATAGTGTTTACACGTTCTGTGCGTGTGTGTGTGTGTGTGGGTGTCAGTCTGTTGTGAACAAAATGTGTGCAAGATATCTCGAGAAAGAAAAGTCGGATCAACTTCAAACCTTGTCTATTTATTCCTTGGGTAGGTTGGACGGTTCTATCAACTTTTGATGCACATTTAATTATTAGGGAAGGCGCATGACGTCATTGCGTAAAATTCTTGTGTGCGAAATTTCTGGGCCTCTGAACATCCGAGAAAGTTGAAACTTTGTGGGTTTGTTGCTTTGAAGGTCCGCAAGATTTTCTCAAGTTTTTTTGCGAGTACAACGAACGAATGCGGCGCATGGCGTCATCACGTAAAATATGTATGCAAAATATCTCGGTTATGGAAAGCCGTATCGACTTCAAATTTTATGTGGGTAGTCCTTGGGTCACTCGGACGGTTCTCTCAACTTTGACGCACGTGATATTTTTAGTTAAGGCGTAAGACGTCATTACGTAAAAATCTTGTATGTGAGATTTCTCAGTCGCTGAACATCGGAGAAAGTTGAAATTGGTGGGTTTACGTCTTGGTAAGTCCGAAAGATTCTGTCAAATTTTGTCTCGAGTACAACGAACGAGTGCGGCATGTGACGTCGTCACGTAAAATGTGCATATACTTTGGACAAGATCTTGTGTACACAATATCTCGATATGCAAAAGTCGTACCGACTTCAAATTTTGTATGGGGGTTCTTTGGATCAGTCGGATGGTTATCTCAACCTTTGACGTGTGTAGCGAAATTAAGAAAGGCCCATTACGTCATTACATTAAAATCTTATATGTGTACCTTTCTCAGCCGTTGAACATCGGAGAAAGTGGGAATGTTGCCTGGTAGGTCCGAAAGATTCTGTCGAATATGCCCGGACGTCATTGAGTAAAAATATCTCGATAACGGAAAATCAGATCGACTTTCTGCTCCATCCCCTCATCCCCGCTTCCCGATTTGTCGGCTGTTTTGTTAACTAAGGATAGTTATTAACTACGCTCGGGATTTCAGCATTTTCAGAAGATTCTTAAATGTTCCTGCATTCTTTAGACATACTTGAAAACAGAGGGGGGGGGGGGGGGGGGGGGGAGGTCGAGAGTCGGTTAAGGAAAAAAACCTATTTTGGTAAACCTATTTGCAACTGCCACCTTCAAGATCAGGATAAATAGACATAAAGTAAAACCTGTTTGTAGTGACAACTTCCAGTTTCGGATAACAAGATGTACGTTAAAACCTGCCTAACCCTTCCAGACCCGGATAAACAAAATAGTACATTAAAACTGCTGTAGTGACCAACGTCAAAACCGGGCTAAAAAGGACGTACAGTAAACTCTGTTTTAGCGACCACCATCTGGAACCGGACAAAAAGACGTACAGTAAAATCTCTGTAGTGACCACCTTCTAGACCCAGATAAAAACCTAAATCTAAACTTGTATGAAAAAAGAGGATTGAAATACCCGGAATTCAAGTTCCGTATCCCCGCTTCAAACATTGGATAAAGATGACACACAACCTGACTACTGGGTACATGGGATTCATTTATATAAGGTAAAATATCCTATTATTCGGAAAATAGTACACAGTTGTTCAGATAAAACTTTCTGACAGCCCTGTCGGGGCAAACAGAAAAAATGGAAAATGGTTACTAGTGAATTATGGGTTAGTCGGGAAGATATTTGCTTTTGTTTACAAAAACAAAAAATTTAATACGGGTGTCGATTGAAAGTGTGTGATATAAGCCTGTACTCTGATGTTTTGTGTGCACTGCCCGCTCTAGTTTGGTCATTTCTTACGAATCCCGCGTAGATTCCCTGTCAGTTTTACAATCACTAGAAAACGTTCAATTGTCGAGCACATTGATTTTAGACTTAATAGAACGCTACGATAGGACAATCAAACAAATCAATCAAGCCACGTCGGCATTCCGGGTAATGAAGCGGCAGACCCGGCAGCAAAAGAAGCGTTGAAACCTCAATATATCGGACCTTTTGCTACCATACTCTGACTTTAAACCCCATATTTCAAAATACGTGACAAAACCTTTGGCAACAAAAGTGGAACGAACAAAGAAATAACAAACTCTTTCAAATCTAACCAATAGTTGGCCAAAAGCCTCTAGTTCTCAGCAGTATACGTGATGTAATGGTTAAGCATAGAGCCCGACTTGGGTACACATACATCACCCATGGTTGTCTTTTGAGAGGCGATCCCCCTCCAGATTGTATCGGTTGTCAAGAACGTTTGACGGTGAAACATATTCTACTCAATTGTGTAAATTTCCAAAACATCCGATCACGTTACTACAGAGTGAATTCTTTATAAGACCTTTTTGACAAGGGCAGTACCAAACAAAATTATTTCTTTCCTTAAAGAAATACACCTGTACAGCACGTTTTAAATTGAATTCAGTTGATTTTTAGTTTTATTCATCACTGTTTTGTCTATTTGAAGTGATTTTAGTTCCAACTGAGTCTCACTATTACAGTACCGACAGAATATAACCCTAACGGGTTGCTGATGTCGTTAAACCAACCAACCAATCAATAAAAAAAAAAAAAATCTCGCTAAGATAATGTATATTGACAGCTTGTACACTACGACACTCTTTACTAACATAACCTCATGCTCTGAAACGCCGCTCCCCTGCAATCCCCCCCCCCCCCCCCCACCGCCCCCACCCGTGGCTCGAATCTAACCAGGGACCTTGGGATTTATGGGCCAACGTTGTAACCAACTGAGCTAACCGTCACCCCTATTCCCCGAGCTAACCGCCACCACCTAAGCTAACCATCACCCCCACACATTTTACCGACATGATCTTATTGGTTGGAGGCTGTAGTACGTATATATTTTTATAATCAGGAAAACTACCTTCGCCCTGAGGGCCCCGGGGGGGGGGGGGGGGGGCGAGCAAAAATTAGAGGGCCTCGGGTAAGCGAATCGACTAATATCCAGCTCTGCCTTGAAATTTAAGAACCGAAAACGTGTAGACCCACAAAAAAGCTTTTAATTTCTAGAAATGAATTTAGAATAAGAAGGTGTTGTGATTTTCAGGAGGCGCGCCTTCAGCTCGAGAAGCAGCTGA
Organism: Protula sp. h YS-2021; assembly: GCA_949752745.1. Classification (NCBI taxonomy): domain Eukaryota; kingdom Metazoa; phylum Annelida; class Polychaeta; order Sabellida; family Serpulidae; genus Protula; species Protula sp. h YS-2021. The sequence goes on along the minus strand of OX457027.1, from coordinate 99,771,466 downwards.
GTGAGGACAGCAGCATGGCGACCGTGGACGTCATGTCCTCGCCGTCACCCATGGAGGACAGCACGCCGTCGCCCGCCACGCCGTCGCCCGCCACGTCGTCGCCCGCCACGTCATCGGCCGCCACGTCGTCGGCCGCCACCCCGTCAGCGAACAGTGATACGACCACAACCCAGTCATCCAAGCCCGACGGGCCCAGCCCAGCGGAGCTCTCCTCGCCCGAGCAGCCATTGTCAAGTACGTTTGCCCAATTTCTGGTGCTCAGACAAAATAATAATAATAATAATAATAATAATAATAATAATAATAATAATAATAATAATAAAAAACCCTTTGTGCTTGTACACGAAGACTGCACTGTTTCTGTTTTACAATTGCACGATGCTGATTCGGGTGGGTAAATGTGTGGGTAGATGGAACTCCTGAGTGGGCAGAGCAAATTTTGATCGTCCTATTTTTTCTTGGAGGGTTTTCTTTATTTTTTTTTTAAAGTAGGCCTTATTTGTCGAAACTGAATTCCTATGCATTGCCTTTGGTTAGGGCGTCATGTGATTCAGGGCGTCATGTGATTCGGGGCGTCATGTGGTTCGGGGCGTCATGTGATTCAGGGCGTCATGTGATCCAGGGCGTCATGTGATTCGGGTGGTCATGTGATTCAGGGCGTCAAGTGATTCAGGGCGTCATGTGATTCGGGGCGTCATGTGATTCGGGGTGTCATCAATGTGACTCGGGGCGTCATGTGATTCGGGGCTTCATGTGATTCGGGGTGTCATCAATGTGACTCAGGGCGTCATGTGATTCAGGGCGTCACGTGATTCGGGGTGCCATGTCATTCGGGGTGTCATCAATGTGACTCATGGCGTCATGTGATTCGGGGCGTCCTGTAATTCGGGGTGTCATGTGATTCGGGGCGTCATGTGATTCGGGGCGTCACGTGATTCGGGGTGTCATGTGATTCGGGGCGTCATGTGATTCGGGGTGTCATCAATGTGACTCAGGGCGTCATGTGATTCGGGGCGTCATGTAATTCGGGGCGTCATGTAATTCGGGGTGTCATGTGATTCGGGGCGTCATGTGATTCTGGGTGTCATTTGATTGGGGGCGTCATGTGATTGGGGGCGTCATGTGATTGGGGGCGTCATGTGATTCGGGGCGTCATGTGATTCGGGGTGCCATGTGATTCGGGGTGCCATGTGATTCGGGGCGTCATGTGATTCGGGGTGTCATGTGATTCGGGGCGTCATGTGATTTGGGGTGTCATCAATGTGACTCAGGGCGTCATGTGATTCGGGGCGTCATGTGATTCGGGGTGTCATCAATGTGACTCAGGACGTCATGTGATTCCGGGCGTCACGTGATTCGGGCTGCCATGTGATTCGGGGTGTCATCAATGTGACTCATGGCGTCATGTGATTCGGGGCGTCCTGTAATTCGGGGTGTCATGTGATTCGGGGCGTCATGTGATTCGGGGCGTCATGTGATTCGGGGTGTCATGTGATTCGGGGCGTCATGTGATTCGGGGTGTCATCAATGTGACTCAGGGCGTCATGTGATTCGGGGCGTCATGTAATTCGGGGCGTCATGTAATTCGGGGGTGTCATGTGATTCGGGGCGTCATGTGATTCTGGGTGTCATTTGATTGGGGGCGTCATGTGATTCGGGGCGCCATGTGATTCGGGGCGTCATGTGATTCGGGGCGCCATGTGATTCGGGGCGTCATGTGATTCGGGGCGTCATGTGATTTGGGGTGCCATGTGATTCGGGGCGTCATGTGATTGAGGACATACACAAGAACCTTTTCCAACGCCCTGAATTTTGTGAAATCTGTCACAAGCTTTCTTTTCCAACCTGGTGTAGCTTCCACATAGCCAGTGGAAAAACTCACATATGCGGCTGGCCTCTCCCTCCCCTGCCTCCCTCTCCCTCCCGTGCCTCCACCCCTCCCCTGCCGCTCTCCCTCCCCTGCCCCCCTGCCCCCTGCCCCCCTCACCCCTCTCCTTCCCCTGCCCCCCTCTCCGTCCCCTGCCCCGTGCCCCATCCCCGCCCCTCTTCCACCTTTCCCACCCCTCTTCCTCCCCTGCAGTACAGTCCGCATCAGACGACGAGAAAAGACGGAAGCGATGTTGCGCATTTACAGATGAGCCCCCGGCGCTGCCGCCGCCACCAGAGGACAGCGCGGGCGCGCCCTGTACGCGTCCAGGCGAGGAGCCCGTCACCGTGGTCGATGTGCAAGGCGACAGCGTCCTAATCAGCAACCCGCATATCAACACCGCGCCCAACGGCGAGATGGACAACGCCGACGCACCCCCCAAGTCAAACAATAATCCAGGTATTTCTTCACGCGGCTAAACGCAGAAAGCGTCGTACTTTGATCTAGTGTTTTTTTAACATCCCCCCTCTACATCAATAGTATTATTAATACAGCGATACCTTTCTTTGTTGTGTCCGTATCTCATTATAAAGTAGTTCCGGTATATCATTAAAAGTAGTTCCGGTATGTTATTAAAATAGTTCCGGTATGGGTGCCGGATGTAGGCAGTGGTCAGCTGCGTGTAACTTGTCAGCTGCGGGTAGTTCTGTTACTCCTATTGAGTTTTACGTGGCAGATATATAACATACCTTTCCTGAGTTAACTTTTGCCATTTTTTTAAACTTATGTTTTTTAACATTGGTTTAGCTCCAGTGCACATAGAAAGCACGGATTACGAAATGGGTGGCGTAACAAAATATACTGTGGAAAAAGATCAGAAAGTTGGAACAGTGTCTCGGTGGGGGAGGAGGATGGGTTAGGGGAGGAGACATCACGACCACATGACACGGTCAAAATTTGGTGCAACTATTAGTATATTTTCACTTCACCCCAGGGATGCAGGTCTGCCAGGAAGTTCGAAGCTTGTGACATGCAAAAGGGTGATGGGGGGGGGGGGCTGGGGTGGGAGGGGGGGAGGGGGGGATTGTAATGTAGAATAGCACTGGTAGCTTTGCACTTAAAAATTACAGATACCAAGATTAACAGCATCGAGCAGACGATGTTGGAAGGAAACACCAACAGCGTGACGTCATTAGAAGAGTTGAATGCCAAAACGGTGCAAGAAAATGCTAAAAACGTCACGCACACAGCGACTGATGCGAGTGCCACCAGCAGCCAGGCCATAAAGGACTTGATGAACAATAAAGAAAACACTATGGCTTTGGTGAATGAGCAAAACAAACCGGTGGAAAATTCCACGCCCGAGAATTGCGTCATGGAAAATTCCTGCCACGTGGTCGAGCGCCAAGCTGTGTGTAATGGATACGCTGAATCTCAAGAGGCTGGCGAGAAGCCGCCCAACACGAATAGCAATGTGAATAACATGAACGCTGGTGGCGAGGGCGAGGCGAGCTCGGAGCAGGGCAGCGCCGCCGAGGCGAGCAGTGTGTCGAGGAGCGAGAGTAACTCGATGGAGCGCAGCACGCGCATGGAGCAGGGCTCGAACAAGTCGGACCAGAGTGTACGCAGTATGACCACAGAGAGTGAGTAACCCACGGCTTACCATTTCCGGTTGTTTTTTTTCTGACTAACGCACCCAGTTAACGTTTTGTACATAGCCAAGGAAATCCGTCCGTGTCATATAAAAATTGAAAAGATTCGGCTTTTCACTTTGAACAATGTCGTTTCCATAAAAAAACGTACTAAGAATGCTGTAGTCCCGACGAATGCTTTTGGAAAGCGTTAAGCTGTGAGTGTAGCAATTTTGAAACTATATTCAGTTAAAAAAAAAAAAAGAACGCAAAAAGAGGGGAGGGGTGGAGGGATCGGGTTGCTCGCAATTGGTGAGCGGAAAACGGCCACAAACAGGGGCTATCAGTTCTCGAAACCGACACATTCGGTTATTTCGGTTAGTTGAGTGACGAATGAGGGCCAGATTGCTGTAACTGTTCGTTTACTTTGTGTATCATCGTACGATGTGTCATCAGGAGCAATATGCCAGTCTGTTACCGTGGGCGCGTGTCGGATGGAGAAGCTGAAACAGCGGTGCAGTGGTGCATGGGCTGTTCTGGTTCAGGAAGGTGGAAAGAGATTTCGAGAGGGATGTAGAAATAGCGTAGCGGAAACGATACCGCATTTTACCGCCCCAATCCTCCTCTTAAATCCAGCCTTTGCATTCAACAACCCTGGACAATTTGTCAAACCTTTTGTCACCGGTCCTTCCATATAAGTGCTAGTGACCGCGGCCACCGACTGACAACAAAAATCCTCGGTGACCGAAACCCTTAAAAAAAAAAAACAACAAACAAACAAACGTACTGACGCCCACATGGAGAGTAGCTTTTATTGTGTGTATGTCATGAGTGCATTATGTGTACGCCGTGAGTGCGTTATGTGTATGCCATGAGTGCATTATGTGTACGCCATCAGTGCATTATGTGTACACTGTGAGTGCATTATGTTGTACCCCATGAGTGCGTCAGGTGGTGTTTACACCATTCGATTTCATCGAACAACTTTGACCGCATGCTGCGTTTACAGCTCCCCCACCTTCCATCCGATTTAGGGTTTACATGTGGCGTCAAAATTGGCTGCAATTTCAAAAATCTTGCTGTTTTGCACTTGTGACCCCAGATCCCGCTGATAACTGAGGCATCTGTTTGATGTTTCATTTTATGACTCGTCCATCCTTTTCAAAAAATAGGACGGAGCTCTATCTCAGCAGAAAAGTTGGATGGAGCTAATGAGGCAATAAAAACAGTTGGCAACGAGTTGGTTAATGTGTTTACACCATGAAATTTTGTCTTTCATGAAATGTGTACGCTGTGAGGTTGTTATGTGTACGGTGTGAGTTCATTATGTCTACGCTGTGAGTGGACCTCTGTTCGCAGTGCTCACGCCTCATAGAGCACCGAAGAAGAAGCATGACCCAGTGCGCGAAGTCTGTGATATTCCCGTCAAGATTGCTGATCTTGGAAACGCGTGCTGGACAGTAAGCCTCTTCTATTGTAAAGACATAAAATAGAGTTGATAAATTATATAGTCAACTATAAAATGCATGGTAGTGAATTGATATCGGTACGCAAGAAATAATTTTCAAAAAAAAAAATGTAGTGGCGTTTTCTCAGTTTCTGGGGGTGTCACACTTGGAAGTTTTTGCTTATGGGCTAGAGTACTGAGGTGGGGGTGGGGGAGAGGGGCAGGGGATCGATGTCTGTTAAAGGGATGGATCACTGGGGCTGGGTGAATTTTTTCACAATAGATTCGGGCACGCCTTCGCCAGAGTCACGTTGGCTTATACCCTCTGACGTTCGTGTGGCGGGCGAAGCTCTAAATGCGATAAGAGAACGCCATTTTTATTTATCATTTATCATCACGGGGGTGCATTGTGACTGGGTGCTCGTTGTACGGGAGGGCATTGTGACTGGGTGCGCGTTGTACGGAAGGGCATTGTGACTTGGTGCGTGTTGTGACTGGGTGCGCGTTGTGACTGGGTGCGCGTTGTGACTGGGTGCGCGTTGTGACTGGGTGAGCGTTGTGACTGGGTGCGCGTTGTGACTGGGTGCGCGTTGTGACTGGGTGCGCGTTGTGACTGGGTGAGCGTTGTGACTGGGTGCGCGTTGTGACTGGGTGCGCGTCGTGACTGGGTGCGCGTTGTGACTGGGTGCGCGTTGTGACTGGGTGCGCGTTGTGACTGGGTGCGCGTTGTGACTGGGTGCGCGTTGTGACTTGGTGAGCGTTGTGACTGGGTGCGCGTTGTGACTGGGTGCGCGTCGTGACTGGGTGCGCGTCGTGACTGGGTGCGCGTTGTGACTGGGTGCGCGTCGTGACTGGGTGCGCGTCGTGACTGGGTGCGTGTTGTCGTTTCCAGTATCATCACTTCACGGAGGACATACAGACGCGGCAGTACCGATGCCTCGAAGTGCTCATAGGGGCCGGCTATGGCGCTCCCGCCGACATCTGGAGCACGGCCTGCATGGTAGGTAGCTGTGCCGCTCGCTGTGACGTCATGTCATTCTACTCCCGTCCCCTGTGTCACGGTCTGTGTGGTAGGTAGCTGTGCCGCTGGCTGTGACGTCATGTCATTCTACTCCCGTCGCCTGTGTCACGGTCTGTGTAGTAGGTAGCTGTGTCGCTGGCTGTGACGTCATGTCATTCTACTCCCGTCCCCTGTGTCACGCCCTGTGTGGTAGGTAGCTGTGCCGCTGGCTGTGACGTCATGTCATTCTACTCCCGTCCCCTGTGTCACGGTCTGTGTGGTAGGTAGCTGTGCCGCTGGCTGTGACGTCATGTCATTCTACTCCCGTCCCGTTTCTCACGGTCTGTGTGGTAGGTAGCTGTGCCGCTCGCTGTGACGTCATGTCATTCTACTCCCGTCCCCTGTGTCACGGTCTGTGTGGTAGGTAGCTGTGCCGCTGGCTGTGACGTCATGTCATTCTACTCCCGTCGCCTGTGTCACGGTCTGTGTAGTAGGTAGCTGTGTCGCTGGCTGTGACGTCATGTCATTCTACTCCCGTCCCCTGTGTCACGCCCTGTGTGGTAGGTAGCTGTGCCGCTGGCTGTGACGTCATGTCATTCTACTCCCGTCCCCTGTGTCACGGTCTGTGTGGTAGGTAGCTGTGCCGCTGGCTGTGACGTCATGTCATTCTACTCCCGTCCCGTTTCTCACGGTCTGTGTGGTAGGTAGCTGTGCCGCTGGCTGTGACGTCATGTCATTCTACTCCCGTCCCCTGTGTCACGCCCTGTGTGGTAGGTAGCTGTGCCGCTGGCTGTGACGTCATGTCATTCTACTCCCGTCGCCTGTGTCACGGTCTGTGTGGTAGGTAGCTGTGCCGCTGGCTGTGACGTCATGTCATTCTACTCCCGTCCCCTGTGTCACGGTCTGTGTGGTAGGTAGCTGTGCCGCTGCTGTGACGTCATGTCATTCTACTCCCGTCCCGTTTCTCACGGTCTGTGTGGTAGGTAGCTGTGCCGCTGGCTGTGACGTCATGTCATTCTACTCCCGTCCCCTGTGTCACGGTCTGTGTAGTAGGTAGCTGTGTCGCTGGCTGTGACGTCATGTCATTCTACTCCCGTCCCTGTGTCACGGTCTGTGTAGTAGGTAGCTGTGTCGCTGGCTGTGACGTCATGTCATTCTACTCCCGTCCCCTGTGTCACGCCCTGTGTGGTAGGTAGCGGTGCCGCTGGCTGTGACGTCATGTCATTCTACTCCCGTCCCCTGTGTTACGCCCTGTGTGGTAGGTAGCTCTACCGCTGGCTGTGACGTCATGACATTCTACTCCCGTCCCCTGCGTCACGCCCTGTGTGGTAGGTAGCGGTGCCGCTGGCTGTGACGTCATGTCATTCTACTCCCGTCCCCTGTGCCACGCCCTGTGTGGTAGGTAGCTGTGCAGGTGGCTGTGACGTCATGTCATTCTGCACCATCCTTTGTATAAGTGGTATCGATAACATAATTTTAACCAGTGGGATTGCGGGAAATGACTTGTAATAATAATAATAAAAATAATAATAATAATAATAATAATAATAATAATAATAATAATAATTATAATAATAATAATGATGATAAACACGACCAAAGTAAAATAACATACAATTTACCAATCTTTATAGGAATGAAAAAGTTGTCTGAAGTCTCTGACACGCTGTGGTGTTGTTGCTTTTTTTTTTTATCTCTCCCACAGGCGTTCGAATTGGCCACTGGTGATTATCTGTTTGAGCCTCACTCGGGCGAGAATTACTCGCGCGACGAGGATCACCTGGCGCACATCATCGAGCTGCTGGGGCCCATTCCGCGCCACATCGCGCTCAGCGGCAAGTACTCGCGCGAGTTCTTCAACAAACGAGGTGAGAGTTCGGCTAACCCCCCCCCCCTCCCCCCCCCCCCCCCTCTGAAATTTTTTAATAATTAATGTGGGACTGTACCGCAGACTTCCGTACCGCAGTTAAACAAAGGAAGAAATAGCACTGCTAAACGCAAGAGCGTATATATGTTACAGGGAATCTGTGAAATCAGGTATTTCATAAAATCCCTAGTGGATTCGTGTAATAACTTGCTCAATCAATTTCGATGTTTTTATTGAGAATTTTCATGTTTGCAATGTAGTATTTTACCGAAATTAATAGTAGATTTTGAATTAATGTACTCAAAGCACTCGATTGCCAAACTATCATTCATGAGATACTTCAGTACCTGAATTCAGCGATATTTTTTTATCCTATGTAACTTATGTCACATTTCACGCCATATTCTGTTATTTTTGGATGGTAGTGTTACAAATTCCAATTCCTTTCGATGCGAAAAGGGATACACAGTTTCGGAGAACCACTAAACAGCCTTCCTAAATGGATAATTTTT
>OX457027.1:99604882-99762942 GCA_949752745.1 Protula sp. h YS-2021 | reverse complement strand
AGACAGAGAGTGCCAACAAAAATCCAAATGTGTCACAAACTAAGAACATATTTATATATATATATATACATACACACTTCAGCCAATACATGTGGTGGTTAGTGTGAGAAAACTTTCGCCGCATTTACTATCAGACATCGTACGTAGGTGGATAGACGCACCAGATAAGTTTTTTTTTATTTTTAATTTCAAAAAGCGCTTAGCGTTATGTTTGCTAGGGTGAAGGTCTATGGGATGTCTACGCACGTCTACGCATGTCTACGCACGGTGTCTAACACTGTTAAATGAAACAGGATTCCAGTGCGACCTCTAGCGATATTTGTTTTGGTAGAAAATAAACAATTACATAAAAATAAAAATATTTCACGAGACACAATCAAGAAGAAATAAATAAAAAATAAATAAACAAATAAATCTGCAGCTGCTGAAATATTTGAAATCTGAGATTTGACCCAAATAGCCCAACCAAGCCTCAATCAAGTAAAAGCTAAAATCAGTACCCAATATCCAGTACCCAGTATCATTATCTTCCACACTTTCGTTCAAAGAAAAAAAATCAAAGCTCATTAAAAGCCAGAAGTGGAAACCACCACCAGCCCCTTGGTTTTTGAGATTTGTGAGAAAGCCACTTTCAGGGTCACTAAGAACAGAGATGGGGATGGGGGTGGGGGGTGGGGAGGGGGCGCAGGGGGGGGGCAGGGGCTGAGGGTTAGACGTGTACACAGACATCACTAGGTGAACAAGCAAGGAACTGACCTTGGGGATGGCTATGGTATTGAATTTATATCTGGAATTAAACAGGTCAGAATTGCCGAAAACATTGCTGATACACATTGCTGCTATCGGGATGGATTCGAGGTGACTAAATTTAGCAAAAGGTGTGCAATAGGATTGCGGAATAACCTCGAGAGGGTGAAGGCAGAGATAAGACTGTGGGATGACCTTGAGGGGTTGAAGGCAGAGATAAGACTGTGGGATGACCTCGAAAGGTTGAAGGCAGAGATAAGACTGAGGGATGACCTCCAGGGGTTGAAGGCAGAGATAAGACTGTGGGATGACCTCGAGGGGTTGAAGGCAGAGATAAGACTGTGGGATGACCTCGAGTGGTTGAAGGCAGAGATAAGACAGTGGGATGACCTCGAGTGGTTGAAGGCAGAGATAAGACAGTGGGATGACCTCGAGGGGTTGAAGGCAGAGATGGGACTGTGGGACGAATGCGAGGGGTTGAAGGCAGAGATAAGACTGTTGGATGACCTCGGGGCGTTGAAGGCAGAGATATGACTGTGGGATGACCTCCAGGGGTTGAAGGCAGAGATAGGACTGTGGGGTGACCTCGAGGGGTTGAAGACAGAGATAGGACTGTGGGATGACCTCCAGGGGTTGAAGGCAGAGATAGGACTGTGGGGTGACCTCGAGGGGTTGAAGACAGAGATAGGACTATGGGACGAATGCGAGGGGTTGAAGGCAGAGATAGGACTGTGGGGTGACCTCGGGGGGTTGAAGGCAGAGATGGGACTGTGGGGTGACCTCGGGGGGTTGAAGGCAGAGATGGGACTGTGGGGTGACCTCGAGGGGTTGAAGACAGAGATAGGACTATGGGACGAATGCGAGGGGTTGAAGGCAGAGATAGGACTGTGGGGTGACCTCGGGGGGTTGAAGGCAGAGATAGGACTGTGGGATGACCTCGAGGGGTTGAAGACAGAGATAGGACTGTGGGATGACCTCGAGGGGTTGAAGGCAGAGATAGGACTGTGGGGTGACCTCGGGGGGTTGAAGGCAGAGATAGGACTGTGGGGTGACCTCGAGGGGTTGAAGGCAGAGATAAGACTGAGGGATGACCTCGAGGGGTTGAAGGCAGAGATGGGATTGTGGGATGACCTCGAGGGGTTGAAGACAGAGATGGGACTGTGGGGTGACCTCGGGGGGTTGAAGGCAGAGATATGACTGTGGGATGACCTCGAGGGGTTGAAGGCAGAGATAGGACTGTGGGATGACCTCGAGGGGTTGAAGACAGAGATGGGACTGTGGGGTGACCTCGGGGGGTTGAAGGCAGAGATATGACTGTGGGATGACCTCGAGGGGTTGAAGGCAGAGATGGGACTGTGGGGTGACCTCGGGGGGTTGAAGGCAGAGATAGGACTGAGGGATGACCTCGAGGGGTTGAAGACAGAGATAGGACTGTGGGACGAATGCGAGGGGTTGAAGACAGAGATAGGACTGTGAGATGACCTCGAGTGGTTGAAGGCAGAGATAGGACTGTGGGATGACCTCGAGGGGTTGAAGACAGACATAGGACTGTGGGATGACCTCGAGGGGTTGAAGACAGAGATAGGACTGTGGGGTGACCTCGGGGGGTTGAAGCAGACAACAGGCTTACAAGGATCGACTCACAACTAGACTTTATAAAACCGCTGAATTGACAGACCCGCTGAGATGTATATTTATGGATGCTTGCTAATAGTAAAAAATAAACTCAAGCGCTCAAACAAAGTTTTAGGCAAGCCTGGCAACTTCTGCGGCGAGCTATTCTAAGGCAATGCACACGCAAAGGCGCAACGACGAGACATCGACAACGACGATAGCTACAGCGATGACGTAACAGGTCCGGGGTGGGGAAGGGGGGAGGGGGAGTGAGGAGGGAAGGGGGATGCAACTTGGACTGGTCACCAAAAAAATTAGAAGCTAGCTACAACTACGGTGTAACAGGCGCGGGGAGGGTTGCAACTGAAAGGATGTGTCAGCAAAAAGAATTTAGAAAATTTAATATACACAAGCCCAGCGCATGTCGCCGGCCACTAGGGTAGGGGTGAGGGCCGGCGGGGGGGGGGGGGGGGGGGGCGGTAGCGGGGGATGCCAGAAACACTTGAAGCAGATCGAATCAACTGTATGGGACGCGCCCTGTTGTACTTTTTTCGACTAGAAAAGCACCTCTGCGCCAAGTTGAACTCGAGTTTTTATATTTTTTTTTGGGATCAGAACCAAATAGGAACATAAACGACACATGTATTTTACATTACATACACCCCCTTACTAATTTGAATGGGAGATAGGCAGGGTGGGGGGGGGGGTGGGCAGGGGGAAGGGGGGCAGGGGGAGGGGGGGCAGGGGGGAGGGGGGGCAGGGGGGAGGGGGGGCTCACTTAGCAAATACCTCCTCTCGATCGAGTTCTTCGAGCTGCTGTAACTGTTTTTCAATCAACTCTTGCTGTTTCTTGGCTTTTTTCTTCATTTTTTTCTTCTTGTTCTTCGACATCTTTCCCTCTTGTTGCTTGTCTTTCGGCGCTGTACTAACTGCAACATAAATCAGGAAAAAAACGCTATTAAACAAAAAAACCCAAAAAACGCCTAAAAGTTGTTTCAACATTTTGTTATTAGTGAGGGTTTACAATGCCACTTGACCAAAAGCAACGCATGTGAGAACGTGTATACGTAAAAATCTCTTATGTGATCTTTTTTTTTTTTTTTTGTTTTTTTTTTTTTGTTTGTTTGTTACCACTTCTATTTTTTTTTGACGACCAGACGAAATTAGAACACATTCGTGCAAAAAATTCGTGATGTAGTCTTGGTCTTTCTTTTTCTTGTTTTCCACCATATATATTGTTTTTTAGACGACCGAGACGAAATGAGGACTTCTGTTAGATGAACACTTGTAGAAATCACATCAAATCACACAAATCACAGGCCGTCGAGTCTCTCCGCGGAAACTCCCAATTTCATAGACATTATTTCCTATTCAGTCTTTTCCTCAATACTTATCCATTTTATATTACACCCAGCTTTCGCATGTTTTGACGTAACGTATTTCTCTTAGCTTTCGCATGTTTTTTTTTTTTTATCATGATATTTGTTTGTTTTTCCTATGGTCGTAATCTGTCGGTACCCTTTATCTTGGTGTCAGCAAAGTGTAGGCAACACCGTCAACACAATCAACGCCGTCTAGCGTTGTGCCATACATGGTTATAACTTTCAATGCACTTTATGTACTTGTACTTTAGGTTTTTAGTTACGCGGAGAGCGGTCACTGTTCTTATTATCGTGTGTATTCAAGGCACCGCAGACTGATGTAACTTCTTGGGGTTTATGATCGAAATAGACTCTTATGATACAGAAAAGGCCTGTATTTTATTGTATTGTTCTTTAGATCCCTTTCAACTGCTATGGTCATATCGGGATCTCCCTGCCACATTATACTGAAATAGGCCATTCCCAAGGCTATGGAACTCGCTACCGATAAATATCCCATCAATGAAGTCTCGTGAAGTGTTTAAAAGAGCCTTAAAAACGTATCTTTTTTAGACAGCATCTGAATATTGAAATAGTTTTTAGGTCAGTGCCTGTGAATAACCATTCAGTATTATAAACCATTTCGTATTATAAACCATTCAGTATTATAAACAATCTTAACTTTCAAGCATTATTTTTGTAACTGCAAAATAAAGAGACCACGTGACAACGTGAGCACTTACTGGCTAAGCCAGTGCTCAGTGCTCAGTAGTACCCCATGCATACAGTTCCCTCTTTTACTATATAAGTCTTATGCTGTGGCTAAATCCCCTGAGAGTGGGGTGGGAACTTTTAGCATAAGACAAAATTGGTACCGGTGAGTATTTGCGAGGTTATTAATTCTTTGTTCAAACATTGTGCTCGTTGCAGAATGTCTTTGCACATTTTACATATTATACACACCATTTTCCTGCGCTAAATGCCTCGAATATATACTTTGTAAATTACTTCTTATTTAACTAATAACTTAAAAATTATTTGTTTTCTGACACCCTTACACGTTCCGAAACATTTAAAAGAAATAAAAGGTTTATAAATTGCGAGTTTTCCACGGACAGTTTAGACATTTGTTTTTGGCATAAATTCCTGAATAACAATCGAAGAGGACGCTACACTTGGGATGTAATTCTGAAATCGGAGAATTTATCCGCGAATCCACATCTTACTTTTAAAAAGGGTTGATCTGATATACCCAGCATGGTAATTTCTGTTAAATTATATGAGATTATGTAGCTATCAAAAGATATTCTTCACAAATGTGCCACAGTTATGCATGGTGGGAACTATTTGCATGGAACACCGGTCAACTGACGTTGTTTCACGCCCGGCTGAGACCACGTGACAAGGAGGGCACTTACTGGCTGAGCCGGTCATCTGGCGTGGTTTAAATTACGGCTGACACCACGTGACCATGAGTGCACTTACTGGCTGAGCCGGCCATCTGACGTGGTTTCACGCCCGGCTGAGACCACGTGACAATGCTTGCACTTACTGGCTGAGCCGGTCATCTGACGTGGTTTCACGCTCGGCTGAGACCACGTGACAAGAGTGCGCCTACTGGCTGGCCGGTCATCTGACGTGGTTTAAAGCACGGCTAAGACCACGTGACAATGTTTGCACTTACTGGCTGAGCCGGTCATCTGGCGACCACTCTTTTGACACTCGATCGCCTCGGCCGCGATCTTACGAACGTCCTCCTCGTCGACACACACGAGGATGTTCTCCGGCTTGATGTCCGTGTGGATAATCTTACACTTGGTATGCAGATAGTGTAAACCCTGCAGCACCTGCGTGGACACATGCAAAAGAGAAGCGTTGACTTTTAGTAAACATTTCAGCACCTGAACGGACACTTACAATAGAGAACTGATTACTTTTTTTTTAAATTTGAAGAGCCTCTGTGACCAAATGTAATCGAGTTTGTTTGGCTGGTGTTTAACGTCCCGTTCAGCGAGAATGAAGGCCCTATTGGGCCGCACCCGCTGAAGATACAAGTGGGAAAGAAGCACAAAAAAATGAAAGAAAAAACAGTAAAAAAAAAGCTGGAAAGAAATTCCGTCTAGTCGCCTCCCACGCCATGCACCGAACAGAAAGCGGAGGGTCTATTCTAAAAATCCCACAGGGAGAAAATACAATAGAAATTCCGGGTTTGCTTTTTTCTGCTATCATTAAGATTCAAACAGTTTCTCGAAGAAGCAAGCAAGGTAATTCGAAACTAGAGCAGTGTGCATAGCCCACATATTCCCCACAGGCCCCCTATCAGTTATACACGGCCATCAATAGTCAATCAAGAGCTGAAATTTTCCAAGTCCAGCCGGTCCATTTTCCTTGGACGAACCTGGGCCATTTACAGACTCGGCACCATCAAATTCGGCACCACGCTTTACAAACTCGGCACCAATTTTCTTACAATTTCGGCACCACGCTTTATAAATTTGGCACCATTTTGTTCAAACTCGGCACCAAAAACTTTAAAAGAAACTTCAGGCAAGGTATTTCAGTTTAGGTCACTTTTTGTTGTAACAATGAGCTTTTATTGATGTAGCGAAGTAACAAAGTAGTAAAAAGTCCGACTACAACCAATGTCACTCTAATAAAAACTCGATGCTGTCAGAGAACAGCAGTCCCCCCGTGAAACTCATTGTCACAATAGATTAATAACTATACGCCATTTTATTAAGTTTCCTTGACAGATTCGAAACCACCATCTATAAAGAAGTTTCATTGAACATTAGACAAAGTTTTATATCAGACATAGTGCAATACTTACACCAATACATTCATAGATATTGAATATGCTCACTTTCATTGTCTTGCAATTTCTTGAGACTATTTGCAATCGACTGCGAAAATCCGCGATCATGTCAGAATTAAAATATGCCTACTTACAGTCACATATATATGGCTAACAATTATTTTAAATGCTTACCTATTTAGTTTACTTGTTGATATATACAAGTTTAAGAACAAACACGTGGCAGGATTTTCACTCGAAGAATCATGAAACGAAAAGTGCCACGAAAATTTAGTAGATTTTCAGACGGCTGTAATTTTGACAATGTTCGATCGATCAAACTGAAACCTTGACGTTGCACACCTACATTCCTACATAGCCATATGAATGATAAAAAGCTCTAACAACTTTAGTTAATAGAGAAGTGAACCTCACACGGTACTTACCATCAAGTGGGACAGACGGACAGACGGCCAAGCTCACACCTATATCCCTCCGTTTCACGGAGGATAACAAGTTTAGCTGTTTAAATCTCACAAATATCAAATATTACTGTATCCAAAGTTTTAAATCATAATTTAAAAAGGTTGCCAAAACGAAAAACTTAGTTATATTCTCTGACAAATTCTAAGTTTAAATTG
Source organism: Protula sp. h YS-2021 (assembly GCA_949752745.1). NCBI lineage: Eukaryota > Metazoa > Annelida > Polychaeta > Sabellida > Serpulidae > Protula > Protula sp. h YS-2021. The sequence continues at coordinate 99,755,785 of OX457027.1, read as the reverse complement.
CAAACTAAATTGCACACACAGTTCACATAGTTAAAACTTATAATGTCAGTTGTTTGTTTGTTTGGTGTTTAACGTCCCGTTCACAACTAGAATGGGTACATTAGGAAGCACTTGCTATAGGGAGAAGTGGGAAAAAAGAGGGGAGAATGAAGAGATACTAAAAGAAGAGTTAGAAAAAGAAAGAAATTCCGATTTGTCGCCTCCTACGCCATGAACGGAACAGAAAGCAGTGGGCGTATGAAGATTCCTTCAACCCACAGGGGGATATAACGCCAGTGTCAGTGAATTATTCTACACACCACAAATGCACTGCAACGATAGCTGATGAACAAGTTTTGCTGCTCTTTGCATTTGGTTCTTTAAAATTGTTCAAAAGTCAAAGACCAGGAGCAATTTTACTCCTCTTTACATCCGGTTCTTTAAGACTGTTCAAAAGTTAAATATCAATTTGATATTTGCAATTAATCTAATGCTGTGCACGTATTCGTGTACTTTGGCACAAATTGCCCTTACTTCCAATTAGACTCTCCACCAGATTTTATTACCTATTTGCAAATGTTGATGTCCAAGGACATTACCCAGCCCAGTTACCAAACAAGGAAAGAGAGAAAAACTCTGAAACGAATACTGTTAGGCCAAAAAACGAAGTATGTAGAATGCATTTAACTTGAATTTTGAATCTACCCGAAATGGGATGTTGGAGAGGTTGGGTTTTGACGATTCACGTATTTACCGACATTTACACAATTTTACAAAATTTTTAAAATTCCACCTTTTTTTTTTTTTGTCATTTGCGAAAAAAAATAAAGTTCAGGTGGAGACGCACCTAAGCAACTTTCGATCAAAATTTTATAACTATTTGAAAAAGACTGAGAGAAATGAATGGTTTGACAATTCAGTTATTTACTACCATTTATTCCAGTTTTTGCCAAACTTCAAAGTTCCGCCATTTCCGCAGTTTTTGGCGAACCGCGAAAAAAGTAATAGCCTGGTAGGCGAATCCCTGGGGAACATCACTGCGTAACATCTGAACGATTGGACTAAAACTGTAGGAGTAGCATTTTAAAAATGGGTCAAAAGGAGCACAAAAAGTGCCGCCATTTTGTCAGTTTTTCGTCATTCGTCAAAAAAAGTAATAGCCAGGTGGGGGACCACCCAGGGAACATTCCTGCATAATATCAAAACGACTGGAGCAAAACTGTAGGAGGAGTAGCATTTTAAAGAAAAAAATTTAACATATGCACATACATTCAAGCCCCCTATAGTGATACGACTGACCCAGACCGGCAAAGTCTGCTGAGTTAATAAAGATCATCATTAACACGTAAAAGGTGTCAAAACACTCTGTGATCGTTATGAACAAACCATCTTTCATCTTGAAATCACAGAGTACACAGTAAATAAAAGCACCTATGAAACATAAAAGGTGTCATAAGCACTCTGTCATCAGTATGAACAAAGCATCTTTCATCTTCAAATTAAAGAGTTCATACACATTCAATTTTTTTCATATACATGCACAAATAATTATGAAAAACAGTGTTTAACAATATTTCATATTTAATGTTTGGTAATAAAAGTTCATTGTTACATCATAACATTTGACCTAAAGTAAAAATACTTTGGCTAAATTTTTTATGAATGTTTGGTGCCGAGTTAGAAAGAAAACTGTAAGGCGTGGTGCCGAGTTTGTGAACAAAATGGCGCCGAATTGTCCAAAAGGTGCCGAATTTGATAGGTACCATCCTCCTGTTTCGGGTTTCTCAGTGATAGAGGCACTAATGCTTGCCAAGAAATAGTACCAATGATTCTCAGTTTTTCCCTTTTTGACACACGATTACTAAATAAGATGGGCGCCTTGGAATACAAAGGAATGGAGACAGGAGGGAAAACAATAAACCAAGCCTATAGCCCCAACCCCACCTTAGAATAAATCGAACTCAGACCTGGCTGGCCTACTCAGCCCCTGCTCGGAATATGCCGAATTGAGACCTGGCTGGCCTACTCAACCCCAGCTTGGAATATGCCGAATTGAGACCTGGCTGGCCTACTCAACCCCTGCTCGGAATATGCCGAATTGAGACCTGGCTAGCCTACTCAACCCCAGCTCAGAATATGCCGATTTGAGACCTGGCTGGCCTACTCAACCCTAGCTCAGAATATGCCGATTTGAGACCTGGCTGGCCTACTCAACCCCAGCTCGGAATATGCCGAATTGAGTCCTGGCTGGCCTACTCAACCCCAGCTCGGGATATGCCGAATTGAGACCTGGCTGGCCTACTCAATCCCAGCTCGAAATATGCCGAATTGAGACCTGGCTGGCCTACTCAATCCCAGCTCGGAATATGCCGAATTGAGACCTGGCTGGCCTACTCAACCCCAGCTCGGAATATGCCGAATTGAGTCCTGGCTGGCCTACTCAACCACAGCTCGGAATATGCCGAATTGAGACCTGGCTGGCCTACTCAACCTCAGCTCGGAATATGCCGAATTGAGACCTGGCTGGCCTACTCAACCCCAGCTCGGAATATGCCGAATTGAGACCTGGCTGGCCTACTCAACCCCTGCTCGGAATATGCCGAATTGAGACCTGGCTAGCCTACTCAACCCCAGCTCAGAATATGCCGATTTGAGACCTGGCTGGCCTACTCAACCCCAGCTCGGAATATGCCGATTTGAGACCTAGCTGGCCTACTCAACCCCAGCTCGGAATATGCCGAATTGAGACCTGGCTGGCCTTCCGTCCCACGTTAACTGTCCCTGTATAACAAGGAACTAGAAGCTTCTGTATTGCGCTCTCCCTCGTTAGTGCACCATTAATAATTCAAAAATCTTCTGAGGCCGTGTTTTGCTTGTTTTTTTTTTTTTTTTTTAATGCTTTTTCTTCTTTTTTTATGGTTCGTATCCGACTGAATCTGCCTAAAGGCTGGACGTGTGTGTTGATCTTTTCAACCCTTAAAATATCACAAAAACGAATCCCCTCCCCCCCCCCTCCCCCGCCCTTCTCCCTCTTCCATTAATTCAACAGATCTAGAAACCATCTGCTACTTCATCCAGCGCCAGGCAAATGAGGGCTAAATTTAGCTTAATGTTGCATCCTTAGGCTAAGTGTGCAAAAAAAAAAAGAAAAGAAAATTCCTTGATATCAAACGCAGATTCTCGGCAGACAGAGAGTAATATTTAATGTTTGGAACAAAACCCCTTTTATGGAGTGAAGGTTCTGTAGGATTCGGAGCGGCGAATCTGCTTGTCCCGGCCGGAAACAGTGAAGATACACACTGGCCATTTGAAATCGAACCAAGACAGTACCAACGGGTACATGACTTGTGTAAATGCTGTGTTCTGATTGGTCGGATTACAAATTCAAGAACTCGTCAATGTTGTTTTCCGGAACACAAAATTTAAGAGATATTTTAGTTAGTTGTGGTCGAGGTTAGGTTGTGTACTGTCATGTGGGAGTAATGTTGGGGCACGTGGGGGTAATGTAGGGGCATGTGGGGTAATGTAGGGCCATATGTATCATGTGGGGTCATGTAGGAACATTTAAGGTCATGTGGGTTCATGTAGAGTCATGTAAGGTCATATAGGGTCATGTCGGGTTCATGTAGGGTAATATAGGTTCATGTAATGTTATGTGGAGTCATGTAACAATGTATATTTTCTTTTCATTCGACATGAAGATATTTTTGAAGAGCGATGAAACTATTGACCTAAAGGTCAAAATTTTACTGGCCAAAAATACTATCTTGACTCGAAATAAGTTACTATTTGCTAATTGTTCCAACCCACAAAATGGGTCACGTGATTCGGTTTCAGCCCACACTTTCAACAAGACTGCAATTCTAAAATCCTTGTCGAAAGCCAGAACCAGCCGTGACAAACAGCGCACCCCTCCAAAAAAAAAAGGGGAGCCCCGGTGCTTTAATGAGCGTAGCTGTCTTCCCGCGAAAAAAAAATACTAAATGAATACTAAAAGCCCCAACACGCCATTTTCATATGTATCCCAGTGGAAAAAAATACTGAATGAATACTAACAGCAGCAACACGTCATTCTCACCTGTCTCGTTATTGTTTTGACATTCTGCAAAGGAATTCCCTGATAATTGGATCTAATGATGAACTTCAATAAATTGTGACCTAGAACTTCGAAAACCATACACACATCTGGCAAACAAGTGTTAAGGAACAAATCTGACAATTCCACACTGATTTGAACTTTTTAAATTCTAGACACTGAAATACAAATATATATATATATATATAGATACTGCTGCCAAATGAAACGGTTTCTTTTTGAATCTGCTCTATTTTTCGAACAGAAGCCGAAGTATAATTTTTGTAAATGGAGAAAAACTTTCACAACAGAAACCGTGGAGAAGGAAGGTAAAGTATATAACAAACACAAACATATAGCAAAAAAATGTACTCATAAAAGAGAGGTAGTACTTTTTAGAATATCCACACGCTCTGTGTTTATTAATAACAGAAGGATCTCCTCAGAGGTCAGCAGTTTCATAGCAACGGCGGGTGTCATTTATCTAACCCTTAAAGCAGTTCCCTTGAGGATGTCGTACAGTCCGTAGAAGTTCTTAAAATCGACCTCCCCCCCCCCCCAGCGATCCCACCCACCCCCTCGTCCCCACCCCCCCCCCCCCGGGTCAAGGATACGCGTGCCATTGACACCGGAGATTTTGAAGTCGTCCAGCAGCTGCACGGTCTTCTCGCGGAACGGGTCCGCCTCGTCGCTGTCCCGCACACAGCGCAGCAGCTTGATCTCGTCCACGGCCGTCTCCGTGTAATGCTGCGCGCTTTTCACAACCTTCAGAGCCACGAATCTCTTGCCACTACCAATGGCCGAAAAAAAACAAAAAAAAAAAAAAACAAGCACAACTGATATTGGTCACATTGAGAGCAAGGCTTTGTTTATTTACTTGTAACGCCGTATCATTTAAAAAAAATTGGAATTCAAAAAATTGAATGTCGCAGAAATCGATTTTTTTACGATTTTTTAAACAATGACTGAAAAATTGTTGAACAATGTAAAATCGTTTCACAAACAGAATCTCTTCCAGCATTGAATTTCATTTAAATGATGTTACTTTATTTATTTCTTGTCTATTTTTATTTATTTTATTTATTTTTTAAGGCAAAAAAAAAAAAACATTCATATCGTTTACAACTAAAATAATGAAATAATGAAAATTCTCCAGTTTCTACGATTTCGACTTATTGGTGGTCTATTCCGGATAAGGCCCCCCACTTCCCCCCACAAAAATATAAATATCTGGTTTCTTATTTACTTCAGATCTCAAGGATGTCCCTTTTCCGCAATTCAAGGCATTTCCCAGGAAAAAAAATAATGTATTGGAGTATGTTGGAGGACAGTGAAGGAGGCCCGGGGGATAACACTAGTGGGATAATATCACTCACACGAGATCCCACGAGAGCCACACCGTGGAGAAGTGCCCCCAGGCGAGCTTTCTGACTACGTGATAGCGTAGGCCTGGGGGGATAAGACTAGTGGGGTAATATCACTTACACGAGATCCCAAGACAGCCAGACCGTGGAGAAGTGCCCCCCCCCCCCCCCAGCCGAGCTTTCTGACTACGTGATAGCGTAGGCCTGGGGGGATTAGACTAGTGGGATAATATCACTCACACGAGATCCCACGAGAGCCACACCGTGGAGAAGTGCCCCCAGCCGAGCTTTCTGACTACGTGACAGCGTAGGCCTGGAGGATAACGCTAGTGGGATGATATCACTCACACGAGATCCCACGAGAGCCACACCGTGGAGAAGTGCCCCCAGGCGAGCTTTCTGACTACGTGATAGCGTAGGCCTGGGGGGATTAGACTAGTGGGGTAATATCACTTACACGAGATCCCACGACAGCCAGACCGTGGAGAAGTGCCCCCAGCCGAGCTTTCTGACTACGTGATAGCGGCTGTTGAATAAGTCTCCTATTTTGACCGGATGATATCCGCCTGTAAAAAAAAAAAATAATAAAATAATAAAATAAGTGAATAAAAAATATCCAGGAACACTCTGGCTGGCACCAGAAAAGCTTTTCAAAACTCGCTCAGTTCCAACACCTCGGCTAGGAGTCTGAAATCGACAACCACAGAACACACAGAAAAGGACTGAACTAGAACTTCAGCAGAGGTGCCGCAGGTGAAAAAAATGACCAACCACTCTCCCTTAGAAACACCCCTCTCCCTCAGACCCACCCTCTCCCTCAGACCCACTCCTCTCCCTCAGACCCACCCTCTCCCTCAGACCCACCGCTCTCCCTCAGACCCACCGCTCTCCCTCAGACCCACCCCTCTCCCTCACACCCACCGCTCTCCCTCAGACCTACCTCTCTCCCTCAGACCCACCGCTCTCCCTCAGACCCACCCCTCTCCCTCAGACCCACCGCTCTTCCTCAGACCCACCACTATCCCTCAGACCCACCCTCTCCCTCAGACCCACCGCTCTCCCTCAGACCCACCATTCTCCCTCAGACCCACCCCTCTCGCTCAGACCCACCCCTCTTTCTCAGACCCACCGCTCTTCCTCAGACCCACCATTCTCCCTCAGACCCACCCCTCTCCCTCAGACCCACCTCTCTTCCTCAGACCCACCACTCTCCCTCCGACCTACCGCTCTCCCTCAGACCCACCGCTCTCCCTAAGACCCACCCCTCTCCCTCAGACCCACCGCTCTAAGTCTGACCAACCAATACTTCTAATATATTTGGGCTCTGACAAATTATTCACAGCAGACAGTAAAGCATTCCCTGGGGGGGGGGGGAGAGAGGGGGGAGGAGGGTGGTGGATGCTCTTTTCTCCGCCTTGATACAAATAGGAATCGGAGAGCATCAGGACATCGCCTACACAAGTGATTATATTATACATGGCACTTAACAGCAAACAGTCATCGCCTGAAGTCTAGACTGGAGAAGGAGAAGGAGGAGGAGAGCGTGTGTGCGGGGGGGGGGGGGATAAAGGGATATATGCTGCACCCGACTAAATCAATTATTCGTTTTCTACTCACCAGTCTTATCTTGTTATATACTATAGTTCTACAGACAGAGCCAGAATTTTAAGGAAGAATCCCACCCCCTCTCCGCCCCCCCCCCCCCAACGTCCCCACCACCCTCATTACGTAAGAGCTGATATTTGGCAAACTTAAAACAATACAAGGGCACTGGTTTTGAACTAGGCACGATATTTTACACACAAAAGAAGAACGCTTTGACCCCCAAAAAACCACCCGGGAGACTGACAAAGGGGGTGTGTTATCGACCGAAGGTATACACCACACATAAGACAGTTGCCATGATTAATGTTGAAAATTACATTCTCTGCTTTCAACAACAACAACAACAACAACAACAACAAAATCTCGCAAACTGAACTTGTGCCATCATTACGTCATCGCCCTTCGGAACGATATTGATTTCCTATTTCTTCTTACTGTATTCCACAGTAAAGAGACTTCACAGCCTTGTGGTTCTGCATGCGCATTATGACACACAAAAAAAAAACGGCGGAAACACAAGAGCTCTTATTTTCTTCTTAAAAATAAACAAAAATAAACAAAAAATAAACAGTTCCTCCGTTCTGTATATCTTTGTTACCTCAGAAACTGCCTATATTTGAAATCTTTCCGCTTTCCGTTTTTTATCAAGAAATGTACGCTTGAGCATTCTGACAAACTCATTTAAGTGCTCCAGGATTGCGTAAATGTGTCAAGTCCAGCTGGGCCACTGTCCCTGGCCGATCTCGCTCATTTACAATACTGACCCTAATTAGATCGGGTCTAGGAAAACTCCCCCCTGGAATACTCCCCCCCCCCTGGAATACTCCCCCCGACTATTCCCCCTGGAAAACTCCCCCCGTAGGAATATTCCCTCCGAGGAATACTCCCCCCCCCCCCCCCCCGCCCATACTTTATATCGCCATTTCTTCATGCAACAAATGTGGAAACACTTTTTCAAAAGTACATTTTTTCATGCCATTAAACAATAAAATGACGACCGAAATATTTTTTTATAATTTTGATGTACCTTCACTTTTCACATTACACTTACAAACGGTGTGCAATTACCATTTAAAACTTGCTTCTAAAATGATGTGTCCCATTTTTGAAAATGTCAGAATTACTAATCATTACACTAAGTCATTACACTAAGTCATTGCACTAAGTCATTACACTAAGTCATTACACTAAGTCCCAGGCATTCGAGATTCGAGATTGAATCGGGAAGGAGCCACCAGTTTTCCTCTTAATAATACCAGTGACTCCGGAAGAATTCACTACTTAAGCCCTACTCTGGCTTTATTAATTGCAGTTACCCACGATTGCAACCGCCAGTACTTTTGAAAAACTGTTTCAACATTTTTTGCATGAAACAATGGCATGAAAAAATGGCAATGGCAATATAAAGTATGGGCGGGGGGGAGTATTCCTCGGGGGGAATATTCCTACGGGGGGAGTTTTCCAGGGGGGAATAGTCGGGGGGAGTATTCCGGGGGGGAGTATTCCAGGGGGGAGTTTTCCTGTTCCCAATTAGATCCTATTTAAATTATTATTATTATTATTATTATTATCAAAACTTTGAAAAACTTCTTAATTTTTTTTTACATTAAGAAATTTTAAAAAAAAATTTAAAACCACCGAGGCACGATCGCCCGAGGTAAGGACCATCGAGGTTAGGACGCCCGAGGCACGGACCACCCAGGCACGGACGCCCGAGGCATGGACCACCCACGCACGGACGCCCGAGGCATGGTCCACCCACGCACGGCCGTCCGAGGCATGGACCACCCAGGCACGGACCCCGAGGCATGGACCACCCACGCACGGCCGTCCGAGGCATGGACCACCCACGCACGGACGAACGAGGCATGGACCACCCACGTACGGCCGTCCGAGGCATGGACCACCCAGGCACGGACCCGAGGCATGGACCACCCAGGCACGGACCCCGAGGCAAGGACCACCCACGCACGGACGCCAGAGGCATGGACCACCCACGCACGGACGAACGATGCATGGACCACCCACGCACGGACGCCGGAGGCATGGACCACCCACGCACGGCCGTCTGAGGCATGCTGCTGCCCCTCACCTTTGCAGTAATCTTTGGGATCCTCCTGCTCATCGTCGTCGCTGCCGAGGATCTCCTCCTCCTCTTCCTCCTCCTCCCCGTCCTCGCCATAGCGTCGCTCGTCCTGTGACGGCCCGCTCCTACAACAACAGCCACAGCGCGCCTTAACACTGACTTCACGAACATAAAAAAGCTCAAACAGGAGTACCACCCCCTCCCCCTCCCCCTTCCTCCCCCGCCCCCTCCCGGTAAATATTTTCCAGGTCTGTTAAACTTCATACTATGCTCAACACCACTTGCTGAAACAAACATTACTATGTGAACTGCATCATGCCTCGGTTCAAAGTAACATTTCAGGGGAACGTATTCGCTGCCCCAAACTATTCTCTAGCCATTTATAAATGCCAGTTCAGGTCAATAATAACAACATTGTTAAATGCTACGCCATTTTAATTGCCTGTAAAAAGTGTGTCAGCGACAGGGATAACAATTAACACTGCCTAAAACAGGCGCATTTAAACCAGCTCTAGCGTGGGGCCTACACCATAACGCCATTCACACCGCCTTTCAGAACGGAAACACAGTTGACAACTGAATTTGGCGTTCATACACCCTGTCTGAAATGTGTAAAACAACACAGACAAAGTCGACACACACAGACTATCCAACCAGCAGCGACAACCTGCAGCGATAACCTGCGCGACAACCAGCAGCGACAACCAGCATCACCAACTCGAAATGCCTTTGACTTCTGCATTCAGTTGTTAACAGCCATTGTATCTGCCGCCGTTCCTCAAATTTTGCTCCATACACAAATACAGAAACCGTCCAGTGTGTGTACCGTTTTTTTTTTCCTCAACGCTTTACGAAGATTTTTTTTCTCAGCAGACTCAGGTAACAAACAGGCGTTCATGCGAAAGCATATGACCTCCCCAGTGAGGAAAGGGGGTGGGGGAGGGGGCGTGGGGGGGTGGGGGCAGGGGGGGGGGGGTGACGGCCAGACGGAGGTTATCAGTGGTCGTATACACCAACATGAAAGCGCTGATAAACGACTTCCGGTGTGTGTATACGCGATAAACAGGTGGACAGGAAAGGGAAATCACATATTACTTTTATGCGAGTAGTTTTTGTTTTCTCCCTTGCTGGCACGTGAAAAGGATCACTAGAATTCGGTTGTGAACTACCAACTTTAACGGGTAATGACCACACGAGTGGGCATTTGAAACAGCTGAATTTTTTCAGTATGACAATGATGATGTCACACTCAGGGTAGGATATTCGTAAACTGTTATGTTTTTAGCGGGCATCTGCCCGTCAATTACAGAACACTCTTTTTCATGTTGTTCGCTGCAGGACATGAACCAGTACCACGTGCGAAAATGCCTACATTATCAAAAGGCATCACATCCGAGTACAACAATGGCACGAACGACCCCTTCCTCTAAATAACATCACAACCCACACACATCACAAGCCCCCCCCCCGCCATAACATCACAACCCACACAAATCACAAGCCCCCCCCCCCCCGCCATAACATCACAACCCGCACACATCACAAGCCCCCCCCCCCCCCGGCCATAACATCACAACCTACACACATCACAACCCACACAAATCACAAGCCCCCCCCCCCCTCACTCGGCATCACATCACAACCCACACACATCACAAGCTCCCCCCCCCCCCATAACATCACAACCCGCACACATCACAAGCTCCCCCCCCCCCATAACATCACAACCCGCACACATCACAAGCTCCCCCCCCCCCATAACATCACAACCCACACACACCTCAAGCTCTCCCTCGCCACACCATTACAACCCAGACACCTCAACCACCCCCCCCCCCCCCGCAATTACATCACAAACTACAAATCCGTCTTTGCCTCTACCCCCCTCCCCCTTCCCTCCCTCACACCCCAACACACTTCAATCAAGACCTAAAACGAACCCGAAATTCTCCTCCATTAAATATTACACAAACCTGGATCTCTTTTGAAAAAGTTGATAGAAAACAGCTAAAATGGTTGAGCCCATTCCTGCCAGGATATTTCCTCCGCTATGTCGCCGTTTCGTGGCAGGTCTTTACGTCATCAGCATTCACTAATCGCACTCTACAGTTTTTTTTTTGTGCTTGATTCGTTGTTTCCCACACAAAACTTTTATGCAGCTTTGAAATTATGCTTTTCTTCCAATAAGCCAAGTCTGTTTTTTTTTCCAAATATAAAAGAAACGAGCACAGCAGCGGTCACTTCTGTGGGTCGGCTACCGTGGTCACTTCTACGGGTCGGCAGCAGCGAGCACTTCTACGGGCGGCAGCAGCGAGCACTTCTATGGGTCGGCAGCAGCGAGCACTTCTATGGGTCGGCAGCAGCGAGCACTTCTATGGGTCGGCAGCAGCGAGCACTTCTATGGGTCGGCAGCAGCGAGCACTTCTATGGTCGGCAGCAGTGAGCACTTCTACGGGTCGGCAGCAGCGAGCACTTCTATGGGTCGGCAGCAGCGAGCACTTCTATGGGTCGGCAGCAGCGAGCACTTCTATGGGTCGGCAGCAGCGAGCACTTCTATGGGTCGGCAGCAGCGAGCACTTCTATGGGTCGGCAGCAGTGAGCACTTCTATGGGTCGGCAGCAGCGAGCACTTCTATGGGTCGGCAGCAGCGGTCACTTCTATGGGTCGGCAGCAGTGAGCACTTCTATGGGTCGGCTGGCCGATGCTTAACGAGTTGTTTTCAGGCGCTGATGAATTCTACTTTGACATCCGGGCCACATATACACAAGGCCGGCTCTTTCTTTGACAAGCCCGCCCATCAACTGGCATCGTAATTGCTCCAAGTTTTATGTCACCAGGCATTGTTTCAACATTGCACGCCTCGAAATGCCAAATTAAACCGACAGAAATATACTACAGCTTAAATTGTCCTCAATTGTACCAGTATAACTCGGTAATTTTTTTTTTTTTTTTGCTCATGGAAGTAGGAGTATCACGCAAAGTGCTTTCCGCGTTCAATTAGTATCCTTTCTCTGAACCAATCACGACACAGATCCATACTTTCTCTCGAATGAAATCCACCGTGTCACTCCCCGTTTCTTCCAGCCTCACACAAGCAGGAAGGGAAATAATCCACTCAGCAAAATCATGTTATTTGCGATGTGACCTGTATACCAAGTCGACAGCGGCGGGAGGTCTTATTTTCTTACTGTTAAAAAGGGCCACTGAGGCGCACCATAGAGAAGCCTAGTATCTCAGCGACAAATCATGTCGCCGATCATTCCAGTCTGAGTAATGATTTACACTGGCAACAGGGCGTTGTGGTGAAAGCGGTTTTTTTTTTTTTTGTGGGGGGGGGGGGGGGAGTGCAGACATCGCAGTCCCCCTTTCACTCTGTCTCCAGGACGACGTGCCTCTGAGCTGAAGCCAAATGCTAATGCAGGTTCATCGTGACTGTGGTAACGAACTAAAAAGTGAAAAACCCTCCCAGACAAAATACTGATAATTTGGGTTGGGATGAGCTCGAAAAATATACACACACGTAAAATGTTAAGGGCGAATCAATACAACCCAGGCTCATATGCTACACTGGGGCGATTATGAAGGTATTTTATCCATCTCAATGAAACAGTTGTTTCCAGCCAATTGTGCGTCTTCTCCAAATGAAGCAAAAATATGGGATGATGATCCAATTACATTAGTGTGATAGTAGGGCTGCTGACGGAAGCAAGCGGTTTCCAGTATGAAATTAGAACCATTAAAGAACCAACAATTGCACTGACATACGGAAGCAGTCGCAACGCGAAGCCGGTAGTACAGGGTCAATTCGGTCGATTATCCATTCGGCAGTTTTCGGACACTTCGGTCCCTAGTTCTCTCTTTCGACACTTCGGCCCTTTGTGTCGTGTCGATCCTCCGCTACTCACATGTGACGAACTTAAATCCTGAAATATTCTTGTTTCTCATTAAATGGCATTTCAATTGCAATTATAATGAATAAAACTAGATGCTCGAGAAGCATGAATCCGCCGGGTTCGCAGAAATTGTAGAGGTTTGTAGAGCCAGTGGTACACGGTTGATTTGGTGTGAAGATAATCAATCCACCCACTAATGCGGCCTGTAGGCGCGTGAGACCGATATGTGTTATGCTCATTCCTAATTCATTTCTTCCATTTTTTAAAGTTTTGTCATTTTGACAATTTTAGTCGGATCCGGTCGAATCCTGGTCACTGCACTGCGGGATGCTTAGGAGCAGCCCTGGGTAAAATCTTAAATCAATCCACCCACTAATGCGGGCTGTAGGCGCGTGAGACTGATGTGTGTTATGCAAAGTCGTTATTCAGTTTCTGCAATTTTTTAAAGTTTTGCCATTTTGGCAATTTTGCTCGGATCCCGTCGAATCCTGGTCACTGCACTGCGGGATGCTTAGGAGCAGCCATGGGTAAAATCTTAAATCAATCCACCCACTAATTCGGGCTGTAGGCGCGTGAGACCGATATGTGTTATGCTCATTCCTAATTCATTTCTTCCATTTTTTAAAGTTTTGTCATTTTGACAATTTTAGTCGGATCCGGTCGAATCCTGGTCACTGCACTGCGGGATGCTTAGGAGCAGCCCTGGGTAAAATCTTAAATCAATCCACCCACTAATGCGGGCTGTAGGCGCGTGAGACTGATGTGTGTTATGCAAAGTCCTTATTCAGTGTCTGCAATTTTTTAAAGTTTTGCCATTTTGGCAATTTTGCTCGGACCCGGTCGAATCCTGGTCACTGCACTGCGGGATGCTTAGGAGCAGCCATGGGTAAAATCTTAAATCAATCCACCCACTAATGCGGGCTGTAGGCGCGTGAGACTGATGTGTGTTATGCAAAGTCCTTCTTCAGTGTCTGCAATTTTTTAAAGTTTTGCCATTTTGGCAATTTTGCTCGGATCCCGTCGAATCCTGGTCACTGCACTGCGGGATGCTTAGAAGCACCCCTGGGTAAAATCTGAAATCAATCCACCCACTAATGCGGGTAGTAGGCGCGTGAGACTGAAATTGCACAGACGGACAGACGGACGGACGGACAGAATAAAAACTATATCCGTCCGGTTCCCGGCGGATAATTACAATTGTATTGATTATAAAATATATAGATCTACCCATGCCGTGACTTCCCTAGTGAGATATTGCACTCGTCCTGAGATCATGAATCACTCGCATGGTAAACCGACTAGCTGTCACGAACTCACTCACATAGCAGACTGACGAGCTGTCACAGCTCACACACATAGCAGACTGACGAGCTGTCACGAACTGACTCATATAGCAGACTGACGAGCTGTCACAAACTCACTCACATAGCAGACTGACGAGCTGTCACAAACTCACTCACATAGCAGACTGGCGAGCTGTCACGAACTCACTCATATAGCAGACTGACGAGCTGTCACAAACTCACCCACATAGCAGACTGACGAGCTGTCACGAACTCACTCACATAGCAGACTGACGAGCTGTCACAAACTCATTCACATAGCAGACTGACGAGCTGTCACAAACTCACTCACATAGCAGACTGACGAGCTGTCACGAACTCACTCACATAGCAGACTGACGAGCTGTCACGAACTCACTCACATAGCAGACTGACGAGCTGTCACGAACTCACTCACATAGCAGACTGACGAGCTGTCATAAACTCACTCACATAGCAGACTGACGAGCTGTCACGAACTCACTCATAAAGAAGACTGACGAGCTGTCACAAACTCACTCACATAGCAGACTGACGAGCTGTCACACACTCACTCACATAGCAGACTGACGAGCTGTCACGAACTCACTTATATAGCAGAGTGACGAGCTGTCACAAACTCACTCACATAGCAGACTGACGAGCTGTCACAAACTCACTCACATAGCAGGCTGACGAGCTGTCACAAACTCACTCACATAGCACACTGACGAGCTGTCACGATTCTAAAATTCTCACATATTTTACTTATTCCTCAAGACTGCTGACATCTTTGAGAAATCCACAGCAAAACCAGAAAGCCTGTTCCGCACGTCTCACACACGTATAACTCCCACCACAGGAGCTGCTCCGGTCACAAAAATGCGCTACACCATTTCTTTATACACTACAAAAGCGGCCAAATTACACTTGTCCTTAATCTGTGGAACTTCACAATAAACTTTCTGATGAAGGAAAGTAGCTCCAATTAATTTCTCCCCAAACGAACACCCCCCCCCCCCCCACTCTAAGCAAGGCGAAAAAAAAAACTCATTGAGTGGAAGTTAGACTTCGGAGTGAATTGTTCTGTTATAATCTGACCGGGAAAAACTAGCTGAGCTCACAGAAACATTCAGACATGATTTTGAGTTCGATGGAAAAAAAAAACCGGAAAATTTGAAGGAGAAATAAGATGGCGTTAAGGGGAGAGGGTCTGGGTCAGGGCGCCCCCCCCCCCCCCCCGCCCAGATCTGAGGGTCAGTAAGTTTTAGGCCCTTCAATTTCACCTCTTTGGACAGCCAGAAAAATATTTATCGAAAATCATATGTCGAGATATCACTGGATTCGCATCGATCTGAACGGTGGCCCTTTGGACCTCAAAATTACCCGAATTTGAGGGGTGGGGGTGGAGAAGAATCCCGTCTGCACATTACAGAACTTAATCGACTTCTTTCAATGAAGTTACCGCATTTTGACACGGTTCTCAGGAACAATACCGTGTGAAATTCGTGTGAGATTTATCATTTTTAGTATCAAGAGAAACCGCTTAGTGACAGCAGCAGGGAATCCCACCGTAGACAGGCGAGACCAATCTCTCCCCCACAGGCACAGCAGGGAATCCCACCGTAGACAGGCGAGACACGTCTCCTCCCCCACAGGCACAGCAGGGAATCCCACCGTAGACAGGCGAGACAGGTCTCTCCCCCACAGACACAGCAGGAAATCCCACCGTAGACATGCAAGACAGGTCTCTCCCCCACAGACACAGCATGGAATCCCACCATAGACAGGCGAGACTGGTCTCTCCCCCACAGGCACAGCAGGGAATCCCACCGTAGACAGGCGAGACACGCCTCCTCCCCCACAGGCACAGCAGGGAATCCCACCGTAGACAGGCGAGACACGTCTCCTCCCCCACAGGCACAGCAGGGAATCCCACCGTAGACAGGCGAGACAGGTCTCTCCCCCACAGACACAGCAGGAAATCCCACCGTAGACATGCAAGACAGGTCTCTACCCCACAGGCACAGCAGGGAATCCCACCGTAGACAGGCGAGACAGGTCTCTCCCCCACAGGCACAGCAGGGAATCCCACCGTAGACAGGCGAGACAGGTCTCTCCCCCATAGACACAGCAGGGAATCCCATCGTAGACAGGCGAGACAGGTCTCTCCCCCACAGGCACAGCAGGGAATCCCACCGTAGACAGGCGAGACAGGTCTCTCCCCCACAGGCACAGCAGGGAATCCCACCGTAGACAGGCGAGACAGGTCTCTCCCCCATAGGCACAGCAGGGAATCCCACCGTAGACAGATCTCTTCCCCCACAGGCACAGCAGGGAATCCCACCGTAGACAGGCGAGACAGGTCTCTCCCCCACAGGCACAGCAGGGAATCCCACCGTAGACAGGCGAGACACGTCTCCTCCCCCACAGGCACAGCAGGGAATCCCACCGTAGACAGGCGAGACAGGTCTCTCCCCCAAAGGCACAGCAGGGAATCCCACCGTAGACAGGCGAGACAGGTCTCTCCCCCACAGGCACAGCAGGGTTTGATTGATTGATTGATTGATTGGTTTAACGACACTAGCAACCCGTTAGGATCATATTGTGTCAGTTCAGTTGAAACTAAAATCGATTAAAATAGACAAAACAAGTAGTGTATAAATCTAAAATCAACTAAATTCAGTTTAAAACTTACTGTACATGTGTATTTCTTTCAGAAAAGAAATAATTTTGCTTGGTGCTACCTTTGTAAAAAGGTCTTTCATGGAATTCACACTGTAGTAGCGTGAACGAATGTTCTGAAAATCTACGCAATTGAGTAGAATATGTTTTGCGGTCAAACGTTCTTGACAACCAATACACTGTGGAGGCACATCGCCTCTCAGAAGATATCCGTGGGTGATGTATGTATGCCCGATTCGAACTCTATGCATAACCGTTGTGTCGCGAATACTGCCAAGAGCTAGGTGTTTTTCTCCAACTGTTGGTTGGATTTGAAAGAGTTTGTTATTTCTTTGCTCGTTCCATTTTTGTTGCCAAAGGTTTTTTGCATAACTTGAAATATGGGGTTTAAAATCGGAGTATGGTATGAGAAGGTCGGATATGTTGTAGTTTAGCGCCTCTTTTGCTGCCTGGTCCGCAGCTTCATTACCCGGTATGCCCACGTGGCTTGGCACCCAGCAAAATACCAGGGATTTGCCTTGTTTGATTGCCCTTTCATAACGTTCTACTAAGTCTAGAATCATTGTGTTCGACACTTGCAGATTTTCTAGTGACTGTAAGACCGATAAGGAATCGACACAGATAACAAATTTTTTGTACCTACTAATCTTGACAATTTCCATGGCTAACTGGAGTGCCCGAACCTCCGCGGAAAAGATGGAGGAGCCGTTTGGTAATCTTGTTTTCAGGGTATTTGATTTTGTAACTATTGAGGCAGCAACTTTGTTATCGAGTTTAGATCCGTCCGTGTATATGAAATGGTGGTGAAGGTAGGTTTCCTTTATCTCGGCAAACCTAACTTTGAACTCTTCAGCATTTGTTGCGTCTTTGGAAAAGTTTGTCAGAGTTTTGACTATGGTTGGTCTTTGTATTTTCCATGTTGGGTGTTCTGAAACTTTTAAGTTTGCAATTTGCTCGACCTTGATTCCGGCATTATTAAGGTGGTTACGGATTCTAGTGCCAAAGGGTACGATAACCCTGGGGCGTGTATTTAGGATTTCTGAATGGTCTTTTTCGAACACTGCCTTATAGGTGGGGTTTTCCTTATTTGCGTATAGTTTTATTGCATATTGCATTGAAAGTTTGATTCGTTGGATATCTAATGGATGTTCATTTGATTCAACCTGAAGACTTTCCGCAGGTGACGTTCTAAAAGCGTTAAGGCAGAGGCGTAGGCCTTGGTTTTGAATTGGGTTCAACATCTTTAAGTACGATGGCCTTGCCGATCCGTAGACGATGCTACCATAATCTATTCTGGATCTTATTAATGATCTATACAGTTTTAATTTTGTACTGGTATCTGCTCCCCAATCTTGTGCGGAGACGACTCGTAACAGGTTGAGCGCCTTTTGACATTTCCTCTTCACGTCTTTTATGTGGGGAATAAAATTTAGCTTCGAGTCCAGAATTAGGCCAAGGAATTTGTTTTCCTTTACTACGGGTATCTGTGTGTTTGATAAGTGTAAAATAGGATCGCCGTGTGGCTTTCGCTTGTTGCAAAAGTGCATGCAAACTGTTTTGGTTTGCGAAAATTTGAAACCATTTTGGTCAGCCCACTTTTGAAGAGAGTTGATATTTTGCTGGAGGCGACGCTCGATCAGATTCATATTCTTACCCCTTGCAGACATAGCAAAATCGTCTACAAACAGTGAGCTGTCTATTCCCTGTTTAGTTGCGCCTTTGATACTATTGATTTTGATTAGAAACAAGAGAATTGATAGAATACAGCCTTGAGGATAGCCTTCTTCTTGCTCAAAATAGTCCGAGAGAACAGAACCGAGACGGACTTTAAATCGCCTATCATTTAAAAACCCTTCAATGAATTCAGGGAGACGACCTCGTATGCCAAGGTTGTGGAGGTCTTGCATGACCCCGTATTTCCAAGCCGTGTCGTAGGCTTTTTCTAAATCAAAGAAAACAGTGACGGCATGTTCGTTATTGATAAAACCTTCTCTTATAAATGATTCCAGTCTAACCAGGTGATCTATGGTACTTCTTTCTTTTCTGAAGCCACTTTGGATGTCAGTAAGCAGATGATTTTTCTCTAAATACCAAATAAGTCTTGCGGCTATCATACGCTCTAGTGTTTTGCACAAAGAGCTTGTCAGAGATATTGGGCGATAATTTTGGGGATTAGTAGAATCCTTATTGGGTTTTGGAATTGGTATGATGGTGGCTTCTTTCCATATTTCAGGAAAGTTTCCTGTAGTCCAAACATGATTGAGTAATTGTAGCAGGACTTCAAGGGTTTCCTCAGGTAGGTGTTTTAGAACCTGGTAGTGCAGGTCGTCTGGTCCGGCAGCTGAGTCATGTGAGTTTTGGATGGCGTCTTTCAACTCCGACAGGGTAAAGGTGCAATTGTACTGTTCCGAGTTATTTGAGGTGAAGTTCATTGGTATTTGTTCTTTTGCTTCTTTTATTTGACGAAAACCTTGGGAGTAGTTGTCAGATGAGGAGTTGAACTGAAAGGTTCTACCAAAGGTATTTGCTATTTCATCAGGTTTTGTGATAGTTTGGTTGTTTGTACTGAGGTGGTTTATGGGTTTTGAGATGTTTTTACCAGATATTTTTCGGATTATCTCCCATACTTTTTTGGTTGAATTGTTTTTGTTCAGTTTGGAGATATATTCTACCCAGGTTTGCTTTTTGCTTGCTTTGATCGTTCTGCGTGCTGCAGCACGCAGCCTTTTGTATTCAAGTTTGCTACTATTGTCCGGGGTGATGTAGAACTGGCGAAGAGCTGTTTTTCGCATGGCTATTGCTTTTTTGCAATCATCGTTAAACCAGGGTTTTTGTTGTTTTTTAGGATTTCCGGAAGTTTTAGGTACGGTTTTTTCCATGATTGCCTGGATCAGAGCCGTAAAAAATAAAATCGGGTCATCGTCGTATGTAAACTGATTGATTTTAATGGCCTTTTTGCAGAGTTCCTGGAACAGTGACCAGTCTGCTTTGTGGAATTTCCATTTTGCTATTCTTTTCTGTTGCTGTGGATCTAGTGGTTTTAATAAAATGGGGAAGTGGTCGCTGCCATAAGTGTCGTCCAAGACTTCCCATTCAAAGTCTAAAAACAAATTACTAGATGCCATTGCAAGGTCGATAGAGGTTTTTGAACCAGTGCCAGGGTGTAGGTATGTTGGGGTTTTATCATTGTAGAGTGAGAGGTTGTGGAGATTTAGAAAGTTTTCAATTAGCTTTCCTTTGTGATCGTTGTTTGTATTACCCCATAGAGGACTGTGTGCATTAAAGTCGCCTAGAAACAGAATAGGTTTTGGTATTTGGCAAATCAATTCGTTGAGTTCTTCCGGTTGAGGTTTGGAGGGTGGTGGTAGGTATATGTTACAAATGGAAAAGGTTTTCTTCATTGTAACGCGAACTGCTGTTGCTTGCAGGTTTGTATTTAATTTGAGTTCACTTTGGATAACATTGTTTCGGATTAAGGTAGTGATTCCGCCCGAGGCGCGGTTATTGTTGGCGTTTTTGTTATAGGAAGTGTAACCGATTAAATTTGGCGGGTAGAGATCAGTACCGTATGTTTCTTGGAGGCAAAAGACAGCCGGGTTACATTGTTGGCTCAGAGTTAAAAGATCTATCTGGTTGGTCCAAAAACCTCTTATGTTCCAGTAAATTATAGCCATGTTACTTGCTATTAGCTCGTGACTGATGTATAAAAACCCTGGGCAAATGGACAAATGTCGTCTTTTATTTGCTGTGGCATCTAGGCCTCTGTATCGACACCCGAGGCGGTTTTGGCTGCAGAGGCAGAGAGCACAGCGAGGAATTCCTTTGGTCGTCCTCTGCCAGTTGTAGCGGCCGAGGGTGTGGTGGCGACTTTCTTACGTCTGCCTCATTTACCTCCATAAGGGGGCTGAATCTATTTTGGTTTTCGGCTGTACATTGTTGCAGTTTTTCCTTCACCAGCCGGACTTTGTTCTTTAATCTATTTCTGGTTTCTGTGTCCATATTATTCTGGTTACTCCTGGGACTTGGTGTCGTCATTTGCCTCTTATTTCGTATTGTTGGGGGTCGAGTGGTCTTAGTTTTTATTGACGTAGCCGATTCGAGGGCTGGTGTTCCCACCTTAGGCCTAGCACCACCCTTTAGGGGAGGGCTGCTGTCTGAATGTTCGAATGTAGTTTCCGACTGGGTGGACTTAGATGACTGCTTGGGTTGGTTGACTTGAATGGTTCTCTGTTGTGAGATCCAAGTCAAGTCTGTTTGGGTCACAGCATCGGCCAGGGACTTAGTTGCCTTGGCAACTGCCGCGTAGCTTTTGGTGCTTCGAGTTTGGTAAACAAGTTTACGCGCCTCAGGGTACGGAATGGATTGTTCATATTTGACCTTCTGTACCTCTTTTTCTGCGATCCATGTTGGGCACTCCTTTGAGGACGCTGGATGATTGCCTTTGCAGTTGATGCATTTGCTTTGAGAG
Organism: Protula sp. h YS-2021; assembly: GCA_949752745.1. NCBI lineage: Eukaryota > Metazoa > Annelida > Polychaeta > Sabellida > Serpulidae > Protula > Protula sp. h YS-2021. Next base: position 99,734,329 of record OX457027.1, on the reverse strand, counting down.
GTACAGGTTTTGTAGTCATGACCATCTTCGCCACAGTTTGCACAGCAGGGAATCCCAACGTAGGCAGGCGAGACAGGTCTCCTCCCCCACAGGCACAGCAGGGAATTCCACCGTAGACAGATCTCCTCCCCCACAGGCACAGCAGGGAATCCCAACGTAGGCAGGCGAGACAGGTCTCCTCCCCCACAGGCACAGCAGGGAATTCCACCGTAGACAGATCTCCTCCCCCACAGGCACAGCAGGGAATCCCAACGTAGGCAGGCGAGACAGGTCTCTCCCCCACAGACACAGCAGGGAATCCCAACGTAGGCAGGCGAGACAGGTCTCCTCCCCCACAGGCACAGCAGGGAATTCCACCGTAGACAGATCTCCTCCCCCACAGGCACAGCAGGGAATCCCAACGTAGGCAGGCGAGACAGGTCTCCTCCCCCACAGGCACAGCAGGGAATTCCACCGTAGACAGATCTCCTCCCCCACAGGCACAGCAGGGAATCCCACCGTAGACAGGCGAGACAGGTCTCCTCCCCCACAAGCACACTGTGACGTGGGGACTAGATAACGCGTTACCATGGCAACATTTCCCTGGATACTTGTGTAAAAAAAAAAAACATTATAACAACAATAATTTACTTCCCAAAGCATCTTACAGAACACAGTAAAAACACGCACACACACAAAGAAAAACTTATCCAATACGAAACGTTTTATCAGTGAGTGAACTGTTGTTGTTTGATATTGAAATGTTTACTAGTCGAGTAAATGTGTATGCACTATTCATTATACTTAAGCCAACTGCCTGTTAAACCAAATGGTGTTATTTCTCCAAACCTTAGCAGATGTAGGAGGTGTTTTCAACTTCGCACATCTGCGCAGAATTTATTCGCGATGAAATCATAACATTCTTCTGAACATCTATTAACTGGCCGCGGCGTACGCCCACCAGCTATTTCGTATGAAAACACGCAACATTTTCTATACAGGATATCCCCCCTCCTCTCCCCCGTGTACTCACATATAGTGATGTCCAGAGAAGGAGATAAGCTGCATATCCCCCCTCCTCTCCCACCCAACCCCCCCTTCCCCCGTGTACTCATATATAGTGATGTACAGAGAAGGGGATAAGCTGCATATCCCCCCTCCTCTCCCAACCCACCCACCCCCCCCCCCTCCCCCGTGTACTCACATATAGTGATGTCCAGAGAAGGGGATAAGCTGCATATCCCCCCTCCTCTCCCACCCAACCCCCCCCCTTCCCCCGTGTACTCATATATAGTGATGTACAGAGAAGGGGATAAGCTGCATATCCCCCCTCCTCTCCCAACCCACCCACCCACCCCCCCCCCCCCACCCCCCGTGTACTCACATATAGTGATGTCCAGAGAAGGGGATAAGCTGCATATCCCCCTCCTCTCCCACCCAACCCCCCCTTCCCCCGTGTACTCATATATAGTGATGTACAGAGAAGGGGATAAGCTGCATATCCCCCCTCCTCTCCCAACCCACCCACCCACCCCCCCCCCCCCCCCCCCGTGTACTCACATATAGTGATGTCCAGAGAAGGGGATAAGCTGCATATTACACATGCGGCAGTTAATGCTCCAGCACCCTGGCCCGCTGCACACACACAGCGGAGACAACTGGCCATTCCAGTCCATGTTGCATTTTCAACAAGCCTCAATTATCCCCCACATGAAGGCTAAACAACATCCGTCGTCGGCAAACAGGCTACTTTTTTTTCCCGTGTTGCCGGCTAGCTAGCTCCTCATTTTTTTTTGATCGATCATTTTATTGAGAACACAATGTATATACACGATTGCTGAAGGAAACATTAGTTCTGTATGTGTAACCTATTGCTGCTGGCCGTTGCCTCGCGCTCTGGCCTTCTGTTTCCTTGTTTATGTTACTCATTCATCTCAGCACTCTCATCTCTCTCAACATTACTCTTTTTCTTAACATAGTCCAGTTACAGGTCCAGCCTTTTTTTTCAATTCTTTAAGCGAACAATAATTCAAGACCACTGCCTCAAAAACAAACTACTGTCATTATCAGCGTTAGACAGAGCATTATCGACTGCGCGCAGAGCATTAGGAGCAGCGCACTGTGGTGGCTTTTCTTGGTTCAAAATATGTAAGCATACTACGTCATCATTCAAGTTTGCCAGCTTTGTGCTGAAACTGACAGCAGCACCTGCTTTTTATCCCAGCTGCGTTTTTTTTTTTTTTTTTTTTGTTTTTTTTTTTTTTTTTTTTTTTTTTTTTTTTTTGTGGTTAGCACCTTGTACTAGCCGATCGTCGCAAGTTCCTGGGCGGACAACGGGTTTCCGTCCAATGTCTGCAGTGCTTGGCACAAGCGCTCAGATGACGTCACGCATATTGATGTCATGCGAAACGAAACCACCGAGGGCAGTTATCTCTCTATATTTTTCTATATTTATCCGTTCCTGTGATTCATCCGAATGGTTCCGACGCCGAACAATGCGGGTCAGCCGGAAGAGTAAATATAATCTTTCATGTCTTTATAGCCCCCGATATGCACGAAGAATGTTTTTCCCCCTTGATACCCCACATCATGACATGTGCGTCGACACTTGTTGTAAATTTATAAAACGCCTGTTTGGAAATCCCACAACGAGATCTGTCAACTCCTCCCCCCCCCCACCCCCGCCTCCCTTAATAATAGAAACAGACGACATAAATATTATTACACAAAATACACAGTTGCTTAAAATTGAACATCGGGACTGACCAGTTGGACAACTCGTGACGTTGCCTGGAGGCACCGCTCAACAATATCACTAACTTACGTCACTCCCTGCCATTCTTTGGCTATCTGCCAAGCCTGGATGGAATCTGACGACATGAGCAACTACACAGTAACGTACACGCTCAGACTAGCAACCGATTCGGGACCCTACAAGACCGCATACTGGTGTGCTCAACAGCGCATACTTTGTATATGTGTTTCTTTTTTGGCTGCACTTGGAATCCGCTTTGGCAATTATACTATTCTGCTTAAACATCCTCAAGTCCACATGAAGCATATTCATGATCTCTGTAACCGCTTGATGTAATATGCACGCAATCTCAAAGTTGTGAAATGTGATTTTCTCTCTCTCTCTCTCTCTCTTTAAAATGAACAAAAAAATTTCGTACAAGGTAGGCATTGCGGTATTTACTGGTAGTCTCCTATACCGCGGGCACACACGCAGCGGTATTTACTGGTAGTCTCCTATACCGCGGGCACACACGCGGCGGTATTTACTGGTACTCTCCTATACCGCGGGCACACACGCGGCGGTATTTACTGGTACTCTCCTATACCGCGGGCACACACGCGGTGGTATTTACTGGTACTCTCCTATACCGCGGGCACACACGCGGCGGTATTTACTGGTACTCTCCTATACCGCGGGCACACATGCGGCGGTATTTACTGGTACTGTCCTATACCGCGGGCACACACGCGGCGGTATTTACTGGTACTCTCCTATACCGCGGGCACACACGCGGTGGTATTTACTGGTACTCTCCTATACCGCGGGCACACACGCGGTGGTATTTACTGGTACTCTCCTATACCGCGGGCACACACGCGGTGGTATTTACTGGTAGTCTCCTATACCGCGGGCACACACGCGGCGGTATTTACTGGTACTCTCCTATACCGCGGGCACACACGCGGCGGTATTTACTGGTACTCTCCTATACCGCGGGCACACACGCGGCGGTATTTACTGGTACTCTCCTATACCGCGGGCACACATGCGGCGGTATTTACTGGTACTCTCCTATACCGCGGGCACACATGCGGCGGTATTTACTGGTACTCTCCTATACCGCGGGCACACACGCGGTGGTATTTACTGGTACTCTCCTATACCGCGGGCACACACGCGGCGGTATTTACTGGTACTCTCCTATACCGCGGGCACACACGCGGCGGTATTTACTGGTAGTCTCCTATACCGCGGGCACACACGCGGCGGTATTTACTGGTACTCTCCTATACCGCGGGCACACACGCGGCGGTATTTACTGGTAGTCTCCTATACCGCGGGCACACACGCGGCGGTACATTTCTTATGTCTCGGAATTCCGGTATTTTCCGATATTTCTACTGACCTTGAATTTTAATTTCTTAAATACTCGACATAAACACAGCAGCTCTCCAAATAGCACAGCTGAAAAATACTAAGCCTATTTTTGGCTAAAAATTACATTCATAAGAAGTGAGCGTAACCTCAGCCGCACACTCACGCAGCAGGACGTAGTAGGGTGCTGAAACACCAGTTCGGTGAGGTGGTTGACTCATTGCCTACTCCCAAGCACTGGCCTGGATTCACTTTGCCATCGGCCAAACCGTAAAGTCAGTTATCGCAATTACTCAGCAATTTCGTAGCACCTTCCCTCCTCCCCCTCAAACTTTTCATAAAGATATGACTGTCTTTTAGAAAATTATTGCCGTGAAATTTACATTTCCATCTCGAAGAAAACCATTCACTGGAAACGGAAAACAAAGGGAAAATTCACCAGAAATTCCGACGTACATCTTCCTCACCCGAAGTACTCAAAACCAAGGAGGCTATCCTCTTCCTGCTTTCTCACACTTTTTGCACGTGCAATGGACAGGCAATCTTCTTTTCTTTTTCCTTTTTTTCTTTTTGCTTTTCCTGCATTCCGAAACTTTTCCTTTGAAGTTGATAAAGAGCAAAACACACTGATAGTTTACTCAGTTATCGTGGCGTGTGGATCCAAACAGACACCCTTATATTGAACACCATGCAAAACTACAAGATCTTTGCCAACCGTAAAGTAAGCTAAACATCTACTGAATGACTTGGCTTATATTCCAATCAGCTTTAAACATGAAAAGTAACCGCAGGAAGCCTTTAGTGGTGAATGAACAGGCACAACATGACAAAAAAAAACATTTGGCCAAATTTGAAAAAAAAAAACAAGTAAGTATTTGAATTTGTGAAACACAAGCAGGCCCCAACCGCCCCCAAATTCATAGGGGTATAAAGCGATGACGGACAGACGGACGGACGAACACCCCAAACCTATAGGCTCCAATCCGAATGGGTGGGCCTAAAAAACATTCCGATCATTAAATTATATACATAAGCTTAATATATCATAGGTGCCATAAACTTGACCTATACTACCTAAATGTGTATAAATGTATACACCGTAGGAAATATCAGAACAGAACAAAAAGCATCGATGATCTGACCAGGACAAAATTAATTGTTTTTGAGTGAAGTTGTTATAGGACGGACAGAAACAGCGACCACCAATAGCCTTCACGAAACTTGCCCTAGGGTTGAAAAATAAAGAAAAGTGTAAAACAGCTTTGAGGCGCGAGACTTTTATCAGGGCTAGAAATCAGCGGGAGCCAGATGGCCCCAGATTCAAATTTACTTGATCGCATTGATATATCGCTTCCCCCCCTCCCTCCAAAACTTTTCACTCCCCCCCCCCTCAAACCCCTGGATTTCTCCTCTCAGTAGAAAAGAAAACAATGTCCAGTCCTGACTTCATAAACTTTTCTGCTCACCCCTGGACGACATACTGCAAGTTCTCACCCCTGGACGACATACTGCAAGTTCTCACCCCTGGACGACATACTGCAAGTTCTCACCCCTGGACGACATACTGCAAGTTGATCGCCTGCCACCACATTTCCAGTGAGATGGGGAACATGTTGCCATATGCCAAAAGCTTTACGCCGGTAGGCCCTTCGCAGACACGTTTTCGGCCCGAAGGGCAGCTGATTTTTTTTCAGCTTTTATTTTCATTTATTATAAGTTTGTTTCGTAAAGGTTATGATGAGTTTCAGATGTTGTGATAGTTATTACAGGTTCCATGCAATGTTTCTTTACACACCATAATTGTGAAGTAATGCACTTGTATATTAAAGACGGTTTTCTAGCATACTTCGTCAATTTTTATCTGTGTAAAATGTCGACAAGTGTTCCGTCGGCCCGACAACTGTTTTACCTAAAGTGCTTTCACTGAATTCCCTCCCAATGGTCGACAAACGAACAGGTCAGTATCTGTCCAATGCCACTCTATTATCGGCCGGGCCAGTGTATCAAGCTCAGGGACTGGGTCAAACAGGCCGGAAAAAAATCAAACCAAAAATTCCCATTTGCAACATCAGAAACAGCTAACGAGAGATATAGTAAACCATAATAAACATGCAACTGCACCTGAACATTGATCCTTCTCAAATGTAATTTTTTCTGGCTTGGCCCGTGGTTCAGCTTTTTAAAACTCCAACGGCCTGCAGGCCATATGGAAAGAGCCTTATTGAAAGGTGAGCCTTTTTTGAATAAGGCAAATGCACCACATATAGGTCTTCAATGGGCAAGTAATGTTTCAGATCAGTCAGGGAAAACTTGTATTGGAAATGCGCGTCTCTCTCTCCCTTAGATGCCTCTAATTTTCTATTTTCATCGGAAGAGTTGATTCCTAAATCGAACAGTAAATTCATATTTATCACATACCAACTCAGTTATAAAAGCGCCACAGGGATTCCACAAACACTTGGGGACCATATGCCGAAACTTTAAAGTGACTTTTATGCTTGTCTATTCAATGATTTTGTAACAGACAAAATAGACAAAAAATCCTCGATTTGGAATCGTCCACTCAAAACATCACTCGAAATATATTCGGACCTCTTCGAGAACACACCATCTTTTCACCAAAGGGCGCCGGGATTGTTATTAAAGTTCGTACTGATTTTTTTTACCAAGCTCCAACCATGCCACAATAAAAAAACTGTCCCAAAGGTGCAGATCACTCAGAATTCTTCTACAAGTTCCCTGCTTATGGGAAACAAAATGTATCACATAAAAAATTGAGAAAGATAGCACAACAATAACAGCACACGCCTTTAGGCAAGAACTGCTTGTTTTCATCCCTTATCTAAATATCCGGAAAAAGCCATAAAATCTTCATTTGTCTCTGCAGCTATGTCCAGACGTGGTTAATAAGAACATAATGCATGTACCAAAGGTAGGCCGCGCTGATAAGTGTAAACTTCTATGGTCTTCCTTTTCCATTATAAGATTTGAATATTTTGTTCTAAATGCCTGTATTTAATATTGTAATGTCTTCAAACGTTGCATGACATTGTTCTATCTTTACTGGAAATAAATCATATCAATTAATCAGCATACCGCATAGCGGTACAGATCGTTATTTAAACTGAAGGCAGCGAGTGCATAAGAAAGCCCACAATGGGTGTCAAGCAAGACTGGTATGATTTAAATCAATTGATTTAACTTCTTGGCTTTTAATTTTCGAGTCTGACTTTAATAAAAAAAATTAAAATCACCGAAAGAACTGTTCGCTGATTGCATGATAAAGCGCCTATGCTTGTTACTGCAGGCTTATTTGTAAACTACGAGGGAGAGGAGATAGAACTGGCTCGAGAAGATCGTATTTGGTGACAACAAAATGTTAAATCCCAACTCCACTAAATAAGTCGGCTGCAAGTTTTGCAACCCTATTAACTTCAATACACACAAATTTGTGATATTTGACAAAATACATTTGTTTTGAACCACGGATGATGTTCTTTTTCATTTCACCAATTTGTACCTACCGTAACCATTCGTTCTCCTCTGACTCGCAGGAACCACATCAACCACTACAACTTTTCTTTTAGATGCTTTGGTAATCTTCCGCAGCTGGCAGACGAATTCATAATACAACCAATTGTGCTGTACGAGTATTGTTCAACATACTTTGCTCGCATAAAAGCATTCTATTCCTGTGTCGCTGAGCAACATACATACATAGTTCTACTGTCTCCGTCGCATTTCCCAAAAACTTTCTAGTCGAAACGACATCTCCATCGGAAAGATCCGAATTTACTTATTCTACATTATTATAAGTCTCTCTCTTTTATTATAAGCCATGACAATCTTCTGCAGCTAATACATCAATATACAACTGAACCAAATACGGCTGCTGTTCAATCTGAATGTTCTGTGCCTTTAACGGACCACGAGTAAAGTAACATCGAAATTATGATTTACTCGTACTCGTACCCGTTGCCGAGTGTCTGGAATGCGACTTCATTTCAAACATTTTACTAACAGTGCGTACCTTGCATAAGATCATTAGGTACAAATATTTAAAACACGCACAACGTGCAGTGTCTGCAGACATGTAACGGGTCGACTAAAATTCAAAGAGAAATCACTCACGTTCTTTTTTTCTCTTCTTTAATTCGCCTTGCTTGCTTCGTTTTCTTCTTCCTGGCTTGAATGGCCAGAACTGAAAACATACAAGGTGTAGGGGATCAATGAATGTCATTTTTTATTAACTACACAATCGAATAATTACGGCTTAACTTGTTTCAAAACCCACCTTTTCTGTTAATTTGAGCACTCATTTCTAAAACGAGCAAAACTATTGTGATGGCCCAATGCGCATGCTCGCCATGCCTGAAATGGATATTCGCAACCCTAACGGTGAAACCAGCAATAACAATTTTTTGCCCTACTTTTTCTGGGTTGCTCATTATTTTATTTACACTTGGGTGATAGTCCCAAAAAGTTATTACGTTACGGGCATAACGAAAGTTTCTATTTTTTCCTTTTGCTTTCCTTCTTAGTTCCTTTTCAATTTTTCCGTTTCTACGTATCTCATTGCATCTTCAAAACACGAAATTAAAGAAAATGTTTAGGCTGCTATTCAGTGCAAATAACAGTATACTCACAATGCCATTTGGCTATTGGGCCTAATGGCTTTGATATTCAGTGAAGTACAGAGCTTGAGAGCAAAGGCTATCGATCTACCATAGGCTAGGGTCGTGTATCAAGCAGTCAAGTAAGCCATTAACCCTCATTTATGTGCAAATATACATAACAAAACTAACAGCTTTAGTCTTTTCTCTAATTTGCATAAAGAAAAAATAAGCAGTTTTATTTATCGATTATAGTTAGCAATTATTGAATAACTAATCTTTTATATATTTGATTAGACTAATCCACTGTTAAGGGGGCCACAACAGTGGATATCAGAGAAGAATAAAAATGTGTGCAAGGGCAAAGAAACAAGTGTTTTGTTTTAAATTCGTCATTGATAAAGCCATAAAACACTGTGTGAATTTCAAGTTTTGGGTTCATTTAAATAGAAACCAAATACGCTGCCAAGTACCTTTTCATTAATTCAGGGTACAATGTGATGGAATTAACATGTAAGCGAAATGTGCAGTATTATTTCGAATTCCGGTTTCGGTGGAAAAGAATCTAATGCATTTAACAAATCAATATTTTTACCGCTCTTGCATCAGTCATTTCTAAGTGACTGAATCAATGTCTCCCGGGAGATGGTGGGGGACAGGTCAAAGGCTGTAAGCAGAGAAGGATAGGAGAGTAGATGGAATAGCAGGCATTCGAAATATATTTTTGACCAACCAGTTATTTTTGTCATATGTGTTGCCTCTATAAGGTGACTTGAGAAGCGAGGAAGAGGAAGACTGCGCCCATCAGTGCCCTTTAATGACATTTTATGATATAGTTCTTATGCAATATCATCTATATTTATTTCCAAACTATTCTTGCTTTTTTATTGGAATCAAAAAATATATAAATTGTACATTTGCAACAACATTGTTTCTTGGCCTACTCCCATTAAGAAATACAATTCCCGAGCGAGACCGACTGTCCGGAAAGTGAGGAAGGTGCTGGTTACTGAAATTTTAGAGGCATGGGAAGAGTTAACCACTATAGATATATGTGGCACTCTTAACATTATGACGTGTTTCGATATATTTTTTGTTATAAAAACAAAAGCCTTTTCCCTTGCGTGTCTAAGCATCTGGGCTCAGAAAACAATGAGTTGTCAACCCACCGACCAATCGGCGTCGAGGCAGTGCCAGTCATTTGATCGAAACATACCCAAGTTATCTCCGTCCTATAAGCAGGATATCTTCTCCGTCCACATTTTTAAGTTGTGATGGATCCGATTCAAGCTAAATTGATAGTTTTTGGATATTATTTGTCTTTAGTATTATCTGCATGTACATTGTAAGTTTCAACTTGTTTTGTTCTCGGATTACGGTTTTCTTACTTTTCCTGATTCCCACACTTGGCAGTTCGTTGTTTTGTCAAACCGGCTTTCGTTCGGTAAATGCTCCCTGACCATAGAAAACTTCTGTGTGGGTTACAGGTAATTTACAGTGAAGTGCGTTTTGAGCGATTTTCTCTTGGCCATCGCTTAATTTGCGTCGAGACAGCTCTGCATACAGGGACGTGTCAACCTTTCACTCTTCCGTTCCTTTTGCTAGAAAAGGACAATTTAGGGTTGGAGTTGAATCCATTATGGTGAGGTTGCGTCCTCCATGTGGTCGATACTGCGGCAGTTTTCCTTTGGAATTGTTGCAGCCACTGCCTCTTTCTGTGCTAGTCGTCCAAGCGTTGGAGTGTTGCCACGACTTGAAACAGTGCCGAGTAGTAATTTCGCTATTGAGTCGTCCACTTGGTTGTCACACCTGTATCGGGTACGTCATCCAGACAGTGTGTCAGGTCATTTCATCACCCACGGTGTGAATCACTGTATCACTGTACGAGATTTCTCTTAGCTTTGCCACGGGTATCTAGCTTCAGTAGGCATGGTACTTCATTCTTCTGCTTGAAATACTTAAAATTCGTGTTGTCATATAAACACAGGTATGATCACGTGATCGAGTATGTGTCGATGTCATGACGACAGCCACCCGTCACACTGGCGGATGTGGTTATTCATACGTGGCTGTCACCATTGGGCATTGTAACGATTGTTGCTATGTCAATTGTCGTGTTGCGCTATGTCGATCACGTGGTTGGCAGCTATGTCAATAGTTGTAATATTTGCCACGACCTGTGAGTAACAGACTGAACATGTGGCGGGTCGCTTGTACCACGCATTGTCTTGATTGTCACGACACGTGACTGCAGCATGTTGTGTGTGAGAGGTCGTGACTGTCACAACTTGTGCATGCAATGGGTCATCACTCTCATAACCCGTGGCAGTGACGGGTCCATCATGTGACGGGTCGTGACTGTGACGGGTCGTCCACGGGGTGAGTTGTCACTTTCACGACCCGTGACTGTTACAGGTCGACAATGCACCGAGTCGCGTGTGCCTGTGCAGCGCAGCGGTGACGGCAATCGACACAGTGTCGAGTCGTACATGTTACGGGGTAAGCGGGGGGGGGGGGGTTGTTGGCTTGTGCAACGTCTCGATCATATGTTTATGTTGATGTATCGGCCCTATATCACTGCTTTGTTATAATGCCATTCTTTTATGTAATTTTAAGCGATCAGGCCGTGTTGTGTTTTATTTTAATTACTTTATACGACAGACAGCAACTGTTGTTATTAATACTTACGTGACTTAATTTCTGTTGTAGACGCACAGTCAATCCCGAACTCCAGTGCCCACATCAAGCGGGCCGGTGATCCACACACCAGAGGCACGGCATGTCTAAGTTGTTGCGGCGTACAGTCTTGTATTTTGGAGCGTCGCTGCGGCCAACATGAGCATTTGGATGATTCACTCTTTTTTAGGATGCAATAAGGGTAGCCTGCTCGCACGCGAGTTGAGGACCTTAAGCGTTCGAAGAGTGGTAAATCGTCGGCGTCAGAGATAGATTTTTTTGTAAGCGGGCCTGATTGCCGTTGATGCGTCGATTATAGGCACATCGATTAAACCAAGGAAACCCAGACTCACACCGATGCCAGTTTCTATGCCTGAGGTCACGTCGCCAGGAGTGTACCTTGTTGATCCCTATCAGGCATATGTATCATCGCTGATGGAGACACGCATTGTGAGGTCGACATCCGCTCTGTAGGCACCCATCCAGTCTGTGATATTGTCATCCATTTCGTTGTATCAGTTATATAGTGAATTAATAATGGAAACGAGCACTAACATACAAGACATTGTACCCCTGAATTGACTATTCCTCATATGACGGAGTCTCACATCACGTTAGCAATTCATCAGACTTTCACAGAGGCAGAGGCTCGTTTCATGCTAAAGCTTATCCCAACTGAAAAAGTACCTTGCGTCATACGCCGGATGGAGAGCTCAAAGTACTTTGTTGTCTTGCTTCTAAATTGGGTGAGTGGCTTCGGCTACGTTGTGTCTTAACACTGCTCCTACAGCCACCGTCAAAACGGACACGGATTTTCCAGTAGTCAGTATAATCGCCTTCCGGTCTCCCCTAAGTCAGTGCAATTGCTTTCTGTCCCGCTGATGTCCCCTATAAAGCTACTGACGAGGGAAGAGCAACAGTAGGAAGATACCGGGTATATCGCTCGTGTTCGTCGTCCTCCGCGGAGCGCAATTCATCTGTAGAAGACAAACAAGGGGAGATGAGCGAGCCCAAACTTACCCCTCAGACTTCACGCGCGGAACACAATTTGTCGATACCAACTCCTTCGCCAGGTACAGCTGCCCCCACCTGTCCGCGTAAACCGTCGACTACTGCACCTGTGACAGCGGCCTATCAGGCCTATCACGTGTCATGGCGCCGGAGGATTATTAGACTTTATAACCTGTAGGCACACCCACTCCACCAGGCATAAGCAACTCTTAGGAGGAGTCGGAGCCCTCTTCTACTACCGACTTGATGGCAACTGACTTTAACAGACATTATTAAATTCATAATGGGGGCTTAACGGTATCGCTTACAACCTCAAAGAAGCAGGTGATGAGGCCCTCACTGCGTCTCGCGGTCCAGTCACAAGATTTTGTGGGTCTATCCACAGAGTACCTTTGGCGGAAAGGACTGTAGGTTTATGAAAGAAATCACACACAAGAGCCTGAGCACACTTTCATTTAGGACGCAGCCATCCAGGTGTTGCGCAAGTTCCCTGAGCAGGATACAAAGAAAATGAATAGTCATGTTTTCGACATCAACTCTACTTAAGCTGAATGCTTCTTACCTGTTAGCTTCTTCACTGCTTTTATGTCGTAACCAAGAGTTATCAACTCAAATGTCAGTACAGAAGACGCACGTAAGATTCGAGCCAATAAACGGTCAGTCGGATCTTTTTCTGCTCGACCTGTAGAAGGAGGCAATAAATGCAGCCAGAGTGAAGTCATAAAACGCAGAGCTTTGGTCCTGCGATTCAACAGGCCGTAGTCATCCATGCTGTCCATACCAGCCACCAAGAAACGACCGGTTTTTTCAGCGTCATCTCCAGAAATCTCAAAGTCGAGAAGTCCGGTTCAGAATCCAGATACTTTAAGCTCTTGTAAAGAATGGCTTTCTCCATTAAATAAATAAAGAGCAAGTTTTTCCATCGGAGGAAAGCTAAAGAATTTTTGGCAAACTTGGCAATCACTCGGGGGTTCCAAACAGGTAGTCCGTTGGTTACGTTGTTGATGCTCCTTACCGTTTGCAAGGGACACGTCAGATTAACAAGTTCTTCTCCGTTGATCAAGCTTGCCAAGCTCCAGGAACTGCTGGACAAAAAAGACAAAGAATATATACCTGTGGGCACTAAAGTTTTTTTCAGTCGCGTGTTTATTGTACCAAAAAAGGTCGGTCAGCTGGCGCCGAGTCATAGACTCATTCAAGACGGAAACTCCACTATTCATCAAATCCAGACTAAGTCAGGGCATGTGGACCTTTCAGTTGGTCTTTTCAAGGCATACCTTAACATTCCGATGAATAAAATCGCTCGATATTATCTTCATAGTAAAAAGTGTAAGCTATTGGTTTCTACCCCCTCCTGTTCGAGTTGTTGATCGTTTCTAATCATCTAGATTATATAGGTAATCAACTACTGGGTTCGACTGTTCGGATTACTCATTTGGTCATGTTGGTCAAGTAGTGCTTTGCTCTCGGCCTCTTGGTCAATTTCAGTAAATCAGAGCTGGTTCCGATTCAGCGGATAAGTTTCTCATCCAAAAGATGACTTTGACTGTTCCCGTAGTATCCACTTTTCTATATTGACTGTTCTCTGCTGGAGGCCCTCCTCGATTTGTTAGTTGCAACAGGGAAAACGGATGAATTGGACAGGTGTTCTTTTTGACAGTTTCAACGCGAAGTTCTGAGACGATTGTGTCGTGGGAAGTCTTGACATAATCGACTGTGGCTCTCCGTGTTAGCACTCAGAGATCTCGACTGGTGGTCACATCAGGACAATTCCCTGAGGAGTGTGCCTTTTTCTATTCCATCATTATCAATACAGGTTTAGACTGATGCGTTATGCAACGGTTTTGGTTTCGTTATTCAAGGGCGTCCTTGCAAATGTAAGTAGTCTTGTCACGACTGGAGGCACAACATCACCGTGTAGGAAATGAGAGGTGTCTTAAATGTATGTCTGTTTCTCAAGGGCCATGTAATTCAGTTCCTGTTAAACAATCAGACGGTGACACGCACTCACCGATGTTGTCTCGAATCGCCAAGGATACCCTCTTATGTACTCGCCTGCTTTGGTGATGTCCATGATTCGCCTTCGTCGGTAATGCGGAAGGTTCTCACGAAGATTTGGCAGGAGAGACCAAAAACCGTTCCTTATGGCTATAGATCTACCAGAACTGCCTTGCTTTCCTTGTTGGTGCGATTTCCGTGAGTCAGGAGTTTTCGATTTTCCCTTGGGTATGTCAACCTCCTCGTTTCATTTCAGTTTGGTGCGTATTTTTTCTTTCATGAAGAGAAAGTGTTTTCTCAAAGGATACTTCAAGTGATGGAGACAGTTCACAAGGACGGCATAAATGAGAACTATTTGCAGCATTTGCTACTTCACGAGGCGTGGTGCAGCAATCCTGTTACGACCAGGAAGGTCTCAAATCGATCATGACTATCGGTCAACCCTTACGTTCATTATTAAGCGCTCTTCTGGCTATGATTTGTCTGCGTGGAATTGAGTTGTCGTACTTGCTTAGATCCTTTGAGCTGGACCGTCTGGTAGCTGATAAAATGTTTTCTTGGGATTTGTTCCAAATTCCAAACCACAAATTGATTACGTCTGAATGTGTTTTCTTCGTGGAACTGGCCTTGCCTTCCCGGGAGTAAAGTCACGTCGTAGTATGGACATTATGTCCCGTCTCCTTACTACTCGCATAGATAAAACGGTCAAGTAATTACGTAGCACGTCGCAGTTGTTTATTTCATTCATGCGTAGTGTTAACGTGGACCTGTCTAAAGCATCGATATCTACACAAAGTAGGTCATTTTGTTAGCACATGCCGATCTTTTGAAAGAACCGGGTGTAATGCACAATGAAATTCAGTTAAGGACCATAAGATCAGACGTGTAGTGCAGTTGGCTGTTTATTAAACAATTTTTGCAATAACGCAAAGCCGATACGTCGACGAATTTGCATAGTCTTGGTTCGTTTGTTGCTATTGGGTCAGTGATTAATAATACTCCTTCTTTTTGCAGGAATTCTTGGCTATTAGGCGGGCTTTCAAGGCTGTTTCCAAACAGACTCTGTCCCTGCTAGCATACAGCTCAGCTTTTCGTCGACTTCAGAATAACTGTTCACTGGCGTTGTGTCGACTTTGTGCAGTCACGTCTTGTATTATGGTCTTGTTTGATAGTGCCGTTTTGCAAATGGCACAACACGACACTGTGACAGGTTAGCATACAAGTCGAATCTGGCTGTTAAGTTACATATCGTATCAGTCTGTCTGTTACTTGAATTCAAGCGTTCATTGTCATTGTTATTAATGGGCAGTTCGTATTGAAATCCTGCGTAACTACATTCTTATGGAATGGGCTGCGCGCGGTGAAAATCCACTGAATCAAAAGATTTCATTGAATTTATTTCTTTAAGTTTTGCGCTTCCAATACAATGTCTTATAAAGGGCTTGTCAACCAGTTCGTGTGCAGAGTACAATTCCCACCACCGATTCCAGTCTTCCACAGTGATGGCGTTGTAGTCTACAAGCTGATTTTTCGAAAATAAAACTGAAGTATTTAATTTCTTAATACTGGTTTTTATGAGTAAAATATTTTGCACACGTAGAGGCCATCCCTAAAATTAAACCTGCCCACCTCCCCATCTATTGGGATGGTGGTAATTTGGAAACGGCTCAATGAAATGATGGTACTGCACCGACAAGGATTGGATAATTAGTTGACAACGCATTGTAAACATAGCAACAAGGAGATAAGCATTCAACGCATACATTTGCGGTAATATCCCGCAAAATTTCTATTATGGATCGCGATAACGAACGCTAACACATTGGATAACCAAAAATAATGGCATCTTCTCTGAATGATATTTTCTTCATAATACTGAATACTTCAGATAACGGTAAAAAC
Organism: Protula sp. h YS-2021; assembly: GCA_949752745.1. NCBI lineage: Eukaryota > Metazoa > Annelida > Polychaeta > Sabellida > Serpulidae > Protula > Protula sp. h YS-2021. Next base: position 99,718,039 of record OX457027.1, on the reverse strand, counting down.
GAAACCTCTAGGATTGGAAGTTAAAAGTCTAGTAGTATGCTCTTAGTGGCTTGTAAATGTCTTCGATGTCGAATCAAAAGCAGAGGCCTTCAAATCAGAAACGTTTACAGGTTTGGCAAAATCGTCTTCTCAAAGAGTGGAACAGTCCAATGATTGCATTGCCAAAAAGATTGGTCGCTTGAGAGGTCATTCATCCCCGCAAGTAATTGTTCAAGAGCGGACAGAGTGAACATTTATGCAAAACATGAGGGCAATTCGATCAAAATTGTGGAAAAAATCTTTGGAAAATTGGCTACCAGAAAAATTAAAATGCCCTCTATTTAGGCGATTTTTGGCGGATTGGCAAAGAAAATAAATTTTCTAGAGAGAACTATCTGGGGAACAATCGTTCAAAATCGAAAATCGAAATCATAATTCTGAGAGAACAAGCATTTTGAAAATTGGCTACCAAATATTTTAAATGCACCGGCCCCGCCATTTAGCCATTTTTTGGCAGATCGCCAAATAAGCAAGTTTTAAAGAGGGGACAGCCCAATTAAGATTTATGCAAATCTGAAGGTAATCCGATCAAACTTTGGAAGAACAAACGTTCGGAAAACTGGCTAAAAATAAATAAAAAATGCCCCCTAATTGCTCAGTTGTTGGTGGATCGCTAAAAACTCACTGTTAAAGACAAGGCCACATAGTGAAAATGTATGCAAAATTTGTAGGTAATCCAATCAAAATTGTAAAAAAACTGGCTACAAAAACATTTAAAATAAACCCTGTTCAACTCCATATAGCCAATTTTTGGTGAATCGAAAAAAGTAAATTTTGATGAGAAAACTTGTGACAAAAGAAGCATTTTGAAAATGTATCCATTTGGTGGATCGCGAAAAAACCTTTTTAAAACCGGACCGTTAAGTGAACATTAACGCAAAATTTGAGGGCAATACTAGCCAACTTGTGGAAGAAAAAAACTTCGAAATATTGGCTACGAAAAATTTTAAATGCCTGCAATTTAACCAATTTTTGGTAAACGAACAAAACAAGTATATTTTTCAAGAGAGAACCATCTAGGCAACAAGCGTTCAAAATCGGAGAGAAATCAGAACAAAATTGTATTAAAAGGAGCATTTTGAAAATTGGCTGCTAAATTTTTTTAAATGCCCCCATTTATCCAATTTTTGGCGGATCGCCAAAAAGTAACTTTTCAAAAGCGAGACGCCTAGTAAGCAAAATTTGAAGTCAATCCAATCTAAATTGTGTGGAAAAAAGCCTTGGAAAAAGGCTACCGAGAAATATTAAAATGCCCTTTATTTGACCAATTTTTAGTAGGTCGCCGAAAAACAGCGAGAGAGGCCTATCCAGTAAACATTCGTACAAAACGCGGTCTAAATTGAAGGATTAGAAGTATTTTGAAAAATTGCTTCCCAAAAATTCCAAAATGTCCCCTTTTTTAGCCAAATTTCTTTTCAAGAGAAGAAAGCCTGGTGAACCTTTACGCAAAATATTAAAGGTAATTCGATGAAAATTGTGCAACAAGTATTTTGAAAATTTTTCTACCAAACAATTTTAGTTTAGTCAATTTTTGGCGGATCGTCAAAAAAGTAATATTTCAAGAAATAACCATCTAGGGCACAATCGTACGAAATTTGAAAAAAATCCTATCCAAATCCTTGTGGGAGAAGGAGCATCTTGAAAATTAGCTACCAATAAAATGCCCTAATTTTTGTCAGGTTTTGGTGGATCTCCATAAATTAATTTCTTAGGAGAGATTTTCCTAGTAAACATTTAAACATGTAAAAATTTGCAGACAATCAGTTCACAATTGTTGGAGAAGACGCATTTTGAAACTTAGCTACCAAATAACTTTAAATGTCCCATTTAGCAAATTTTCGGCGGATCGAGCAAAAAATAATTTGTCAAGGGCAAACCGTCTGGTGATTAATCGTACAAATTTGGACAGAAATCATATCCACATTGTTGGTGGAGAAGCATTTGGAAAATTGGCTACCAATAAATTAAAAACTGCCCCGCTCAATATGTCAAATCTTTGGTGGATCGCCAAAAACGCAATTTTTTCAAAAGAAGCCTTTCAGGCAAACATTAAGACAATCCGATCAAAATTCTAGGAGAAGAAGCATTTTAGAAACTGGCAACCAACAAATTTTAAATGCCCAAGTTTAACTAATTTTTGGCGGATCGTATTTTTTTAAGGAAGAACCACTTAGGGAACAATACAAAATGCCCCCCACTTGGTAATTTTTAGTGGTCGCCATAAAAAGTAATTTTTCAAGAGAAGCCTTCCAAGCAAACATTTGTGCAAAATTTGAAGACAGTCCAATCGAAACGAGAGCGACCAGTGCACACAAAACAGGAGTACATGCTTATATCACATACTTTCAATTGACACCTATTAATTGTTTTTGTTTTTGTAAACAAAAACAAAAGTATCCCCAACCAAACCCATAATTCACCAGTCATCATTTTCCATCCCCCCCCCCCACAGGGCTGTCACAAAGTTTTATTTGAACAAGCGCGAACTACTTTCAGAATAATAAGAAATTTGACTTTATATAAATTCATCCCATGTGCCTAATAGCCGGGGAAGGAAGTAACTTGATTTGTAGGTATTTCAATTCTCTTTTTTATACAGGTTTAAGCTTAGATGTTTTATCTGGGTGTAGGTGGTCACTAAAGACGTTTTACTGTACGCCTCTTTGTCCGATTCAAGATGGTGGCGGCTAAAACGGTTTTGTCCTTTTTATCCTGGTTTTGAAGTTGGTCATTACAGCAGTTTTACTGTACGTAATTTGTTTATCCGGGTATGGAAGGTGGTCAATACATGCAGGTTTTAGAATTCGCCTTGTTTTCCAAAAACTGGAGTTGGCCACTACAAACAGGTTTTACTTTATGTCTTTTAATCCTGATCTTGAAGGTGGCAGTTACAAATTGGTTCACCGAAAAAGTTTTTTTTGCTAACCTTAACCATTAGATATCTGCTCTATATATCTAATGTAACCCGAACGTTGCGGTAAGGGTTTGTACACTAAATGTAGTTGTAGCCGTAATGTAATACCTTGTCTTCGTACATTTCCCATCGGCCAAAAAGCACTAGAAAGCCATTGTTCGAAGTGTGCCACACATCACCCATCTCGGTGGCAGAGTGGGGGAAGGCATTTTAGTGTCAAAATAGTGCGCTGCTTGTCATAGCACAATGTATTAGATGACCTACTTTAAAAGTGAAAGCTAGTTCCATATTTGGAACAGCTTAGTCGCCAAATGAAAACACGCTAATAAATGCAGGTGAGTAACGCTCAAAAAGATCCATCACACGAAAGGCAAGAAATGATCGATAATTGTGCTGATAATGTTTTCAAGTATTTCTAGAGATAACAGGAACATTGGAGCGTCTTCTGGAAAACGCTGAAATCCCAAGCAATGTTAATGACTATCCTTAGTTAACAAAAGAGCCGATAAAGGGGGAAATCGGGTTGCGGGGAGGGGGCGGGGTGAGGGGGTGGAGACATTTTTACCCAATGACGTCAGGGCATATTCGACAGAATCTTTCGGATCTACCAGGCAACATTCCCACCAAGTTTCAACTTTCGCCGATGTTCAGCGGCTGAGAAATGTACACATATAAGATTTTAACGTAATGACGTCATGCGCGTTAATTTTGCTACACCCGTCAAAAGTTGAGAGAACCGTCCGACTGATCCCAAGTACATCCATACAAAATGTGAAGTCGATACGACTTTCCGTTATCGAGATATTGTGTACACAAGATCTTGTCCAAACTATATGTATATTTTACGTGATGACGTCACAGGCCGCACTTGTTCCTTGTTCTCGCGACAAAATTTAATAGAATCTTTCGGGCTTACCAAGTCAAACATCCACCAAATTTCAACTTTCTTCGATGTTCAGCGCCTGAGAAATCTTACACACAAGATTTTAACGTAATGACGTCATACGCCTTAACTAAAAATGCGACATGCGTTAAAAGTTGAAAAAAACGGTCCGAATGACACAAGGAATTATTTATTAAATTTTGAAGTCGATACGGCTTACCATTGCCGAGATATTTTGAATACAAGATCTTGTTCAAAATATATAGCTATTTTACGTGATGACGTCATACGCCGAAATCATTCGTTGTACTTGCGAAAAAACTTTCGGATCTACCAATCAACAATCCCACTTTCAACTTCCTCGGATATTCAGCGGCTGATAAATTTACATAATGACGTCATACGCCTTCCCTAATACTGTAACATATGTCAAAAGTTGACAGAATCATCGGACCTACACAAGAAGTAAACAGACCAAGTTTGAAGTCGATCTGACTTTTCGTTCTCGAGAAATCTTGCACACAACATTTTTCAAAACAGACTGACACACACACATGTACACACACACACACACACACACGAACAGACAAACAGAACGTACAAGCACTGTCTCCGCTTGGTTGGGTAGACAAAATGCTAGGAGAAGTATTTTCGACTTCTCTATGTATAATATGCTGTCTCGGGGTTGGGGCTTGGCGCGCTCATCCCTGTTGACCCCGGATCTTACTGTGCCGCACATACAGAATTTACAGAAGCTCGTATAAGATAGTCTTAAACTGATCCATTAAACATAGTTTTTAAGACGTAATTATTTGAAACTGGCAATATTTATTTCAGTCTCAGAAATCTCAGATCTAAAATCTCAGATTGCTTCGCTCTGCAACTCTGAACGTACCAAAAAAACGAGGTTGAAGTATGGTAAAAGGGCATTCAGTCCCTCTGCCACGCAGCTCTAGAATGCTTTACCAAAACATATAAAATATGCACAGTCATTAACTCAGTTTAAAGGTTTACTAAAAACACACTTGTTTAGGAAGGCTTACAATTGTACGCATAGTGGCTCGGCTAAATAAGCGCGTTAAAAGAAACACTCTGCTGATGATGATGAGAAATCTAAAAAAGACTGTCAACGAGTGTTTATTTGTTTTGAAAGGGATGTGACGCAGTATTTGGCAAATCTGCGACATGTTCGTCAGTATGTGACGAGGTATTGGTCAGAAATGCGTCAAAACCCTGACAATCAGTGAACAATTGACAAAATCTTGACAAACTGCGACCAGGCAAAATTAAATGTGAAGCCGCTCGTGTGATTTGATCATTATTTTTTTCTTAATTAATATTATCACTTCTCATCACCTTAACGACTGTTTTGAGATCCGCTGTGAGGTCGTTGGTTTGACGTTACGACGAGTGAGTTGTGTTCCACTTCACATTGCGAAATCTTTAGAAACGGTAGTCTATGTGAACCAACAAAAAAACAAGACCCCCATCTTGTGGCGAAGTTATCTGGGGAAAAATGCTTTCGGATGAGTAAATTTTGTGACTGAAACGGAATTGAAGATATAAATTTCGAGTTCTGATAAAAATTACAAAAATTGGTTTGGGCGTGGTTGACATATCGGAGAATCTACAGTCAATGGACAAAATTGTTCGTCACCTTGTACGAGTTCGCGTTTGACACCGCGTGTGTTCTATATTAGGGCGTTGTATTTTAATACTTGCTACGTCGTGAGTGACTGTAACCATAGTAAAATCAATGCAGATTACGTTCTTATAAGTATTGGGCGTGGTTGACATATCGGAGAATCTACAGTCAATGGACAAAATTGTTCGTCACCTTGTACGAGTTCGCGTTTGACACCGCGTGTGTTCTATATTAGGGCGTTGTATTTTAATACTTGCTACGTCGTGAGTGACTGTAACCATAGTAAAATCAATGCAGATTACGTTCTTATAAGTATTGTAACAAGTTGTTTTGATTTTACATGTAAAATGTTAGCATATAAAGATGGCTTCCAGTAGGAAGGAATATGGAAGTGAACTGAAACAAAAAAATTGTGGAAAGTTATAAACGCAACAGAAATACTTCAGAATTGGCAAGAATTTTTAATATACCTCGGACTACCATTTGTAGTATTTTGAAAAAAATTAAAAAGAAAAAGGTGTTGAAAATCGTACTGGTACAGAAAGAAAAAAATTATGTACTGAATGAGACAAAAACCAACTTTCCCGGATCATTAAAGCCAATAGAAGACAAATTTTGGTGGACATAACTGGTGTATTTAATGAACAAAAATCACATAAATTTTGTACTGGAACTATCAGGAGAAATGTTCATAGTTTAGGGTATCAACGCAGGTCCAGCAAAAAAAAAAAATTCTCAGTTGCAGATGTCAACAAGAAAAAAGAATTAAATGGTGCAAAGAAAGAAAACATTGGTCAGTTGCGGGTCAGTGAAAAAATTTGATTTTTAGCGATGAACTTCAAATAGTTTTGGGAAATGGTAATCGCATTTATGTTTGGAAAAAAAGGCGACGAAAAGTACAACCCCCAACTCGTGTGCCCTACACCTCGTCACATAATTAGTTTAATGGTCTGGGATGTGCAACCTATCAAGGGATAGGAACAATTACCAAAGTTGAAGGTACAATAAATGGTCAAAAATACCTAGATATACTGGACGAAAACCTTTGGCCTGTAATTGCACAGCATTTCCCTCAAACCATTATGTATTTATGGATGACAATGTACCGGTTCACACGGCTCGAATTGTACAAAATTTTGTAATGGAAAATAATATCAGTACCAGCACAATCCCCAGATTTGAATATAATAGAAAATATGTGGTTATATATCAAAAGAAAGCTACAAGAAGCCGTAAATCGAATACACAACCAGACAGAGCTAATGGCTGAAATCAGACACATTTGGGAAAACACACCACAAACCCGAATTCAAAGTTTATACGACACTATTCCCGCTCGTATTTCGGAAGTAATAAAAATGAAGGGCAATTTGACAAAATATTAAGGTAACACAACTTTCTATTGCATTACCACAGGATATTGAATTCAGAATGAAAACAATACCAATGCGCCGCCATTTTATAAAATGACGAACAATTATGTCCATTGACTGTACTCTATGTACAATACGAAGCTTAACTACAGATGTGTGTGTGCTTCATTTGTTGGGAGCCAATACTTCCACTTTTTGGATGAATTTATAAATGTAAAATAATTTTTCCTTTTGAAAAGAATGAAGCAAACATATCAGCCCGGAGATTACAAAGTTCCCTAAATAGAACCCCTGTTTTCAGGTCCACCGGAGAAGAAATACATTACGAAAAATATGCAGCCTAATTGAGCCTTAAACTGACGGAAAAGAATAAATTCCTAAATATTTAGCGTAATGGGACCTTATACCGGAAAGTAGTATTTCCTAAATTTAGAAATAATTACCGACGACAGGCATATATTTCTTTCCCACACTGGGCGGTTCTTAGCCCGGACCTATCTATACAATTCTAGGTATTTTCTACCTTTACGACCACATTACTTTTATTGTATAAAATTTCAGCTCTCTACATGAAAACAGTGCCCAAAATATTGGAACTAAGAAAATTCATTAACTTGGACAAGTTGAAGTTTTGAGAATTTTTAGTCGATTTAAAAAATAATACGCCGTTGCAAATCTAAATGATATATATATATATATATATATATATATATTTACTCGGTGAAATATCAAACCAATCCGCCTGATAGTTAGCGAGATATAGTGTCGACAATGTACAGCGTTTGCATAGAGTTCTATCCCACAGTATCATATTTTTCATAATTTCCATTTCGTCAATTTTTTGGTCGATTTCCAAAAAATACGCTGTTGCACATGTACATGATATGTATTTTCACTTGGGGAAATATCAAACCAATCCGCCTGATAGTTAGCGAGATACCGTGTCGACAAAATACAGCGTTTGCACAAAGTTCCATCCCACAGTGTCATATTTTTCACACTTTCCTATTTCGACAATTTTGGACCGATTTGAAAAATACTACGCCGCTGAACATCTTCAACCTTTATATTTTCACTGTATAAAATTTCAGCTCTCTACATTAAATAGTTTTGGCGCTACGGCGTCGACAAAACAGAGCCCAAAATGTTAACGGACGGACAGAACCCATTTCTATAGGCCCCCCTTCCGTGGGGTGGGGGCCTAAAACACACACACACACACACACACACAAAGCCATCGTAGAGGGCACAGCCCCCAACCGGACAAACGACAAACAGCCGTCATGCTCAAATTCAAGTGGATAAACAAGTACTCAGGGAAATATCAAACAGTTGAAGAGATATGGCGTCGACAAAAAAACCGCGTTTTCGCGGTTCCATCCAGGAATGTCACATTTTCGACAATTTCCCATTTCGTAAACTTTTCGTCGATTTCAAAATTAATACGCCTTTGCACATCTACATGATATATATGTTCTCTCAGTGAAATATCAATTCAGTCCGCCACAAAGTTGAAGAGATACAGCGCCGACAAAACAATGCATCAAAGAGGGACAGACAGACAGACGGACAACACCCAAACCAATAGCTGCCCTCCGGGGGCTAAAAAAAAACAAACAAACAAACGTTACACTGCGGTAATTTATTTTGTATTTATTCAATAAACATATTTTTTTTATACGATTTTCCTACTGAATCAATCTTACGAAGTAACTCCGAACAATTCTCGCATTTTGTGTAAACTATTACAACTCTAACCGTTCATGTATTCCACACCTCAGCATACAAAAACAAACAGGAAAACAAACACATCTGGATCTGCTTTTCGACACTGAAATACAAACTCTGTCTGACTCTGACAAGGCTGCGATGGACCTTGTTACTTCAAAATGGTAAGTAGCTAAATGCGCCGATGTTGTGTGAATATCCTTTATTTTTTTTTTCAATATGCGTCATACTTAAAAAACTGAAGCGCCAACGAATATCCTGGGAACGTCGCCAAGCAAGCCGCGTGTGTATTATCCAGGCAAATGGCGGAGAAAAAAAGATGTGAGAATATTAAGCGACTGGGCTTAAATCAATTAAAAACTTGAGAGTCACGTGACATTGTAAGAGTCACGTGACACTGTAGAACTCCTCTAACGGTGGCCGGAAGTACCACCGAATATGACAAAGCGTCCGGGGAAGATGACACGAAGTACACAGCTGCCGAACACGAGTCACTTAGCAAAAAGCTTTTAAGCTTTTATAAAATACCACAAAAAAAAAAAAAAAAAAAAAAAAAAACAGAGAAAAAAGTGTGATCTTTTAACCTTAAGCATAGAACAAGTGTAATTATTTTTATTCGCTCTCTATAATGAATGACAAAAGAAGGAGTGTACATTTTTTTACCTCAGTTTTACTGTCCCACCAGTTATCTTCTTCAAGGTCAAAGTATATGCGATAATTTGTGAACATTCAGTTGCAGCATATTCTTAACTGGAATGACTGCGAAAACACAGTCGAAGCAGAACTAGAGCGATCAGTGCACACCAAGAACAGTGTACCCGTAATGACACTAAACGTTTATATCAGTCAGCCGTTTGCAGAATTAAGGTAGCAAAGGAAAATACACAACCACTTAAAATATAAAACTCGAATAAAATTAATGCACGGCCTGCAACACCGCAACTTATATTTATTTCACACCTTCTGTTCAAACAGATGTATAAATGTGTCTGTCGGAATACTGGACACCTCCGTGGCCGTCAAATAAAAGTTATGAGACGCTGGTCATTATAACAACATTAACGGTCAACGAGAATGTGACAATTTCAAGTTCAAAGTCAAGTGACCTTTGGTGACCTTTAATGGCCGCTCACTGTCATCGCGAAAGATCATTTATATAAAATCCCACACCAGGTGTTACGCACAGGGTTCGTAGCGAAAATTTTCAAGACAGCTGAGACTTTTTTTCAAGACAGTATCAAGATTTTTTCAAGACTTCAAAGTTTTCAGAAATAGCTTTACATACGTTTTATTGATTTATTTTAAGAATTTAAAGACAATATTAATATATAGCATATCTAATAACATTTACTCTTTTTATCACGATATCACTCAGCTTTTCCACGATATCAATTTCATCTATCATAAAAATTCTTTTTTTACCGCTGCAGTGTCAAGAAGGCGCGAAAAAATGCATAGAATACACATATTTCATAAACATATTTCACATCATATTTGATTTCCCAACGACTTTTCAAGACTTTTTTTTTCTCCAAAACTCAAGACAATTCCCGGTGCCTTGAGACAATTTGGCAAATTAAAGACTTTTCCGGACTTTTCAAGAATGCTACGAACCCTGTACCCAAAACCCAAAACCCAAAAAAAAAAAAAAAAAAAAAAAAACATTCACAGGCAATGACAAAAACTGTGTTCAAAGATGCATAACTGTGTTTAAAGTGAAAATTGAAATGTCAATGATGACCTTTGAATGACCTCTCAAAGACAAACGTGAGTTAAGTCGTTATCAGGATCTGGCTGAACGGAGTTCACATGATGCAAGGAACTCGGAAATGCAAGATCTGGTGATGAAAACATTAACAACCTGAGAGGGCTAAGTCCAGCGGTGACCTTGAGAGGTCGCCAAGATGAAAAACAGCCTGAGAGGTCGTCACTGCACATGGGATTTTCTCCAAGATCCGGTCTTGGCGGAATCAGACGCACATGGAACAGGCGGGGGGGGGGGGGGGAAGGGGTGAGGACGGACGGTCGGGGCATAATAAAACAATACACTAGAAAACAAATAATAATAATAATAATAATAATAATAATAATAATAATAATAATAATGCACCATTCCAGGGAGCTTATACTACAATTATATATATCACAATACTATATTACAATTAGATTATAATTATCTTAAAATCATTTTTATTGAAAAGTTGTGTCGCTTGAAAAAGCCCCCAACAGTCTGAATTCATTCTTCACTAAAATACTGTACATTCTTTGTGGTGACGGGCGGGACCAGGGGGCGGGCCTTGGGACACAAGTACGCAAGATGTACTCTTTGCCAGCCGGTGAGGGAAAATCGGGAACATTGGAAATTGAAAACCGTCTGGTGTCGTTTTCTACAATGCCCTCTTCTAGTTCATCCTCGGCAACCATATGAGATGCCTGAAAGCGGACCAAAGTTCCCAAATTCATTAGATGCCCCGGCAAAAATGTCACGCATCAAATGAGAATCATATTATTTAAGTTGGTGAGAAATTATTGTCTTATCATATGTCAATTAATGTTTTTCTGACATTTAATTTAGATACACTAATAAAAGGTCAGGGTCACACTGAAAGGCAGCCTCGAGCTTTTCCAAAATAAAGGTGAAAACATAATAATTATAACAGCACATTATTATGGACAGACTCCTTCCACTTAAGATTATTTTTTTTTTAGCTTTCTTAAATATTTCTCCACGGAAGGACACAAAAATCACCACCCTCTCCCAGTAGCCATACCTTTTGTGCAGATTTGAATAAATTATGAACAATTCTTCCTATTGGACCGTTGCCTGCGCCAATGACATTCACTTCCGGCTGCTCCAGCAAATCAGAAACAAACTGCTGGATGCCCTTGCTGCTGATGGCTACATCTTGTTTCTCGTGGCAGAGCTTCTGCTGCAGGGATTGGGCGCGCGTGATGTAGATTTCTGCCAATCCCAAGAGCCTAACCAAATCCTGATAACACAAAGATTAGAATTATCTCTTAATCTTTCTGTCAAAATCAGGTGATATTACTACCATAGTACACATTTAAACAGGGCTTTACAGTAACGACTGCCAGGCCCAAATCTGCCCCAGCGGACAGGTAGAGTAGTCTTTCTGCCACAGCAATCCAGGTCATGCATGGGGACGCTTCACATGTATACACGATCTGCATATATGCACATGCAAAAAAAAAAACTAGTTTCAACACGCCATCGTAGACAGCACAGCCCTAAAATGAACTCCAAGATGGCGGCCAGCGTGACTTTGACACTGGCCAAAATAAAAATGTGCATCTACTCACTACGATAGGTCACTTATATACCAAATATAGGAGACGGAATATCAATGCTGGAGTAACAGCGGGCGATGGACGGACGGACGGACAGACAGGCGGACGGGCCTGCGTATTCCTCTTACATGGGAACTGCTTGACGGGTTTTTCACACACAGGAGGCAATTTCCCTTCATGCAAAATAGACGGACAGACGGTACGACAGACGGAAGGACAACAACCAAACCTGTAGCCCCCCTCGAGGCTTAAGTCCAGGTTTTTTTTTTTTTTTTTTTTTTTGGGGGGGGGAGGGAGTAACCAATCAAGAGAGAGAAACTGCGGTGAGTCAGACACTGCACACGTTGACGTCACCTCAAATTTCTTGATGTCTAATCGCGGCGCCCTCATCACTTTGGTGGCTTTATCTGTGATCTGTTTCAGCAGTTTCTTCACAGTAGGCATGGAGCTTTCTTCCGGATCATGGAGTCTGGATACGGACGCGTGGATGAGCATGGGCATGAGGCGCATGGCTACGTCACTAGGCTTCAGGGAAGCCAGCCAGTGAAGTACCTGGAACGGAACGACAAGTAGAGCGGTCAGTACACACTGACAACAGTGCACAACAACATGCCGAACACATTTATCACTCAGCTGGTGAAGCACCTGAAACAAAACAACAATGTTTACTCTTAACTGGTCCTTTTAATTTTTGCTATTTGCATTTTATTAAAAATTAACGCATGGACCCTGTGCCGAAACTGCTACACGGATATACTTCATGGATTTCAGGGATACTTTAGGGATTTCAGGGATATACTTCAGGGAGTGCAGGGATATACTTCAGGGATTTCATGGGATATATTTCAAGGATTTTAGGGATATACTTCAGGGATTTCAGGGATAAATTTCATGGAAACTGTTCCATATAAACAATTCGCCCTTTTTATTTAAGGAATCCCATCCCCTCTCCCTGATCACCCCCTAATACACTGGTTGATTAGTGCACCTGTTTCATTTTATAGCCCCATTAGCTATGAAAATGAAAAGGTTTGTATTTTAGGATAAAGCATTTGGGCCAAGCTTTCAGGTTCAGGTTTGAAATTCGGCTCCGTTTATGGAGAGACTAATTTGGGGCGTACAAATTAGGTGGGCTGCCCTAGCCGACACCTTTAGCCACACGTCATCGCCGCCATCTTACCTTCTCGGCTTCCTTCGTGTCGTCAAAGAGTCGCCTCTGTCTGCGCGCCGGCACCGGCTTGGCACTCTGCCAAACCTCCACCCACATGTTGCCGGGGATCTGCATCCTCTGACTCAGCTGTCCTGAACGGGAAGTGGGGGGAGGGGATGAACGACATGACCTTCAGCGAGCTGGGCCGGCAAAACAGTCGGCCACCCATTCACCCGCTCATTCATCCACTCATTCAGTCGTTCATTCAATCGATCATTCATTCATTCACTTCATCTATGTTATATTGCGCCCATTTAGCAAGTGACAACAATTGTCACTGTAAGTATTCAAAATCCAAAACCCTACCCCCTCCCCCACCGCAAAAAACAATAAAAACTTGATTTTAACCCCAATACTCCATCACCCAAGGATTCGGTCAATATGCAACTTTCACATCGGGACTACTTCGCTGTACCCCCCCCCCCCCCCCGCCCTCCCTAACACTGTAGTTTTTCATATCATAGCGTTAACATTTTCTCCTAGAGATGTTGATAATTTGACAAAACCCCAAAGATCCCTCACAAGAAAGAACACTTATATAACCCGGGAAAATTTTAAAAAAAAATTACAAAAAATAAACAGTATCTATTAAAATTGAAAAAAAATATATATTAAAAATAAAAATAAATTATATTAAAATTGAAAAAAATATATTACAATTAAACAAAAAAATTATATTAACATTTTTTTAAATTATTAAAATTAAAAAACTATATTAACCCTTCGTGGTGACGTGGCCATCGGGGCTTTCCTCGTCACTTTCCACCCAGTCCCGGGGCGAGTACCAGCGCACGAAATCGCCAAGTGTGGCGCCGGGATTGGCCGCCTTGAAGCTCTCCATGTCCGACAGCAGGGACGCGCTCTGCATGCGGGCGCGCAGGTGCATGCCTTCCTCGGACGTCCCCAACCTGATCAGTGATTACCAGATATTGATTTATTATGACGCATGCCCTCCTCGGACGACCCCAACCTGATCAATGATTAGCAGATATTGATTGATTATGACGCATGCCTTCCCCAACCTGATCAGTGATTAGCAGATATTGATTTATTATGTCGCATGCCTTCTCCAACCTGATCAATGATTAGCAGATATTGATTGATTATGACGCATGCCTTCCCCAACCTGATCAGTGATTAGCAGATATTGATTTATTATGTCGCATGCCTTCTCCAACCTGATCAATGATCAGCAGATATTGATTGATTATGACGCATGCCTTCCTCATACGTCACCAACCTGATCAATGATCAGCAGATATTGATTTATTATGACGCATGCCTTCCTCGGACGTCCCCAACCTAATCAATGATTACCAGATATTGATTTATTATGACGCATGCCTTCCTCGGACGTCCCCAACCTGATCAATGATTACCAGATAATGATTTATTATGACGCATGCCTTCCTCAGACGTCCCCAACCTGATCAATGATTACCAGATATTGATTTATTATGACGCATGCCTTCCTCAGACGTCCCCAACCTGATCAATGATTATCAGATATTGATTTATTATGACGCATGCCTTCCTCAGACGTCCCCAACCTAATCAATGATCAGCAGATATTGATTTATATGACGCATGCCTTCCTCGGACGTCCACAACCTGATCAATGATCAGCAGATATTGATTTATTATGAGCATGCCTTCCTCGGACGTCCACAACCTGATCAGTGATCAATGATTAGCACATATTGACCTATTTTGAAGTGTTAAAATTTGACTGTTGTTGCATGACTTGGCAAAATGCTACACTCCGATTGGCCAATTCCCTAAGTCAATCATTTTGTAATGTTGACCGGAACACAAAAATCAATAGACAGTGCGGTGATTCAGGACATAAAGATAAACATATGATAAAAATTACTGATCCGAACCCCCCTCCCTCAGCCTTGCGCACTGTTAACATTTCAGGCTTCTGGCACCAGTGCTACATGCTGCGGGAGGGGTTTTTTTTCGACCAGTTCATCCGCTCGCTTTTGTCGTTGTACTTGACCCATATTCTCAGATCACTATATTTCAATAACGCCTCATCCCCAAAATCCAAATTTTCGAGGTCAATTCTAGCATTTATACAATCCGTGTTTGTTTCCTTAATCCGTGCAAGTTTTCCATTCTACAAGTTTATTTTCAAAAAATAGTTTGAACACCGCACACGATAAATAAACAAAGCGGTCACCCCCCCCCCCCCTCACCCCCCCTCAACTGTACAAATACTAACACTCACTTGGCTAGCACCTCGGCATGTTCATCCAGGGTGTCCTCGGTCATTGGGGCCGGCTCTTGGGTGACCGGAATGTACACATTCTCTAAGTGGTTATTCAAAAGTTTCAAATCACCGCACGGTTTCAATCTACCTTCAGGCATGTGTCCGTAAACATCAACAAACGAAACGTCACTGTCACGTGATGTGCTCTCTTTGGTCTCTGATTGGCTACTGTAACGTGACCTAATTTCGGGCTGATCCACTTCATTTGGTTCTTTGGAGTCTGGCTGGTCCCTCCCACTTTTATCCACACAATGATCAGCCATGCTAGTATCCATGGAAACTGATTGACTAATCACAGCTTCCTCTTTAGTGGCTGGCTCGCTAGAATCTTGAATGGAATTTTCCGAATTTGCACTTACTGATTTTGAATCCGGTTGCTCTACGGAAACTTCCTTTCCTCTGCTCAAGTCGCCTCTAGTTCTAGGGCTATTTTTATGTTTACTTGCTCTGGAGGAGGAACGCGCGACTTGTGTACTTTTTTGGGAATTTTCCATAGAAGCTGTGGAAATTTCCATAGCATCATCATCTTCTTCACATTCAAAAAACTCATCGTCACTTGAAACTGAATCAGAATCCGTTCTTCCTTTATCAGTTTCATTACGCATTAACTTTTCACTTTCCTGTTTCAAATGACCTACATGTTTACAATCAACATCGTCTTTATTCAACCATCCATGTTTTGCACTTTGACTTTCGTCAGTTGGCGGCAGATTAGAGGTGTCACCTGCCGGATCTTGTACGTCAGTAGTGACCTGACTGGCATCGGCTTGAAAACCATCATTTTCAGCGTCTGTTCCCTCGGCAGATTCCCGCGCCTTTTTTCGTTCGATGCAGCAATTCAACATCTGCGAAATTAATTAACTGATTAATTAATTAATAGAAGTATCTTAAAATCATAAAATTTACCTTCTTTCATACATTTCAGCTGAAACGGCTAAGTAACTTCCATAAATCTTTGCTTTCATTTTCTTGCAAGTGGATTCAAGATCCTGTGAAATGTCTTCCATAACAGTGCTACCGGGCAATTTCTTCAGATACTTTAAAAATGCTTTTGATAATAAAAAAAACAGAGCTGTAATTAATGAAGGGTATATCACACAACTTTACAACTGTAAGACTTGTACTATCTCAGACCAAATTTGAACGGTTTTTATCAAATACACCCCACATGATTTACTATATCATACACGCATCTGACAGATTTACTGAACATTTCAGTGACTTTGTAACGTGTGTGTGTATCACCTGTAGCTTCTGATGAAGCAGACTGCATCCCATGTTAGGCGTTCCCGATTCTAATCTGTAAGAGAAAAATCCAGAAACAATTCTTATGATATTTCATGGAGAGTTCATACCATTGTTTCTTAGTTTCCATGACCACGTGACTCAGGCTGTTTACAAGCTGCTCAAACATGCA
Source organism: Protula sp. h YS-2021 (assembly GCA_949752745.1). Classification (NCBI taxonomy): domain Eukaryota; kingdom Metazoa; phylum Annelida; class Polychaeta; order Sabellida; family Serpulidae; genus Protula; species Protula sp. h YS-2021. Next base: position 99,701,246 of record OX457027.1, on the reverse strand, counting down.
AATGCGAAAATCTCTTTCTTATTCTTCTTTTTTAAACATTATTTGAAATAAAATGTTCGGCACATGCTTTTGCATGTAGTACAGTCATTTGAACTTTGCAAATAAAGCCCATGTTACTTACGGACACGGACAAGACATACTGCGTTTAACATGTTTGATACGCAAGAAGTCTGTACCGGGAAAGAACAACATCACTGTAGCTCAATAACCGTCGTCGGCCGAGTACAAGTCACCACCCGCTGCGTTCATGGTCTGGCTTTCTCCAAGGGATAGCCGTAAGGCTCAATGGGCGATAATTTGGAATTCCGTGACAGGGTGTTCTAGCCCATTCCATTCGACTGAGTCAACTGCAGCGAAGGTGAGTCCCCTGCTCATCACCCCTGGCCGGATTCGAACCCGGGACTTTGGGATTACCAGACTAACGCTCTAACCAAATGAACTAGCCGTCCCCCCCCCCCCCCCCCCCCACTGAGCTAACTTTCATCCCCTGAGCTTATCGTCATTCCCTTCACTTGGTACAGTTAGTCTTTAAGTACTGGCTGAGAGAAATACTGTAAAGATCTCACTCTGTAATCATATGGTTGTTTTCCCAGCGATATCTCATTTCGAGCACGAATTCCTGCCACAGATGTGCGACTGCCCTGATGCCGCCGTAGCTATGGTTGACGACGGCCATGACGACCGCTAACTTGTACGTCACGCTGTCGATGGGAGCCGATTTAAACTGCCGGAAGACCTCCTGTACCAAAACAAATGGAGGCGTGACACACACTAGAAACGTTCCTTTCCCGTGTGAGCGCGATTACCGACCCCATCACAACTCCTACATGCGCTTAATAAAAAAATGCCCAACCCTCCTTAAAATAAATAAATAAATAGAACCAAACAGTTTATTTGCGTTATTTAAAGATGTAAACAAACAGCTGGAGATCACAAAGTAATTGTATGAAGTATATTAATATTTACAACACACAAAGAAAATTGCTTTTTTATTTACTATTTGTGTTAACCAAATGCCGTTTCTTTAATTTCAAAACAGTTCCTAAAAATAACTAAATAACTAAACAAACGAAATACATAAACAAAAAAACAAAACAGCCAGATTGAAATAAACTTCAATGAAAGAGAAAAAGCCTTGTTATTTAACTTACCTATTTTTCTTATTTACTTCTATGTTACTTTGTTTAAGTGCCTCCTTTAAGTGCATCGACTACACAAGATTCTATTTTGGGATTTATTATCAACCGTTTCCTCACTTGCAATTCACTGAACTCTTGTTTTGAATCACTCCTATTGGTCGTCGTCATGGAATCGGGCTCCGTCGCTTGGTTACGGTCTGTGACGTCATTACTGGCATTAGGGCACGTTCTTAAATCACGATTGTTCTTAAGAAAATCGTCTCTTGCATCCGGAAATAGGAACTGATAAAAAAAATAGGAATTATATTTTCGAACTGATGGTACATGGTAATAACATGAGGGTGTTGATATCTTTTGTAAATAGTCTTGACTGGAAATTAGAAACTTGGTTTTAACAGAAATATAAAAATTATCCATTTTCTCTGAGGTGTTGAAAAGGAAACACAACAAATGTGACTAATTGAACTATAGCCATAGTTGTTTTGTTTGTTTTGTTTTTTTATTCTTTGAAAAGTTTAAAAATTAAATAAATAAACCATACTACACATGTATTTCTATTTTAGCTATTTTTTTAGCTAAAACTGACGAGAGGATTAAGAGAAGTTCAAACTTATTTATTAGTTCATCAAATTAAAACACAGCGGCGGACACAGGTTTTGGTTAAGAAGGGGGGGAGGGGGAGGGGGAGGGGGAGGGGGGGGAGGGGTCAAGTTAAACAAATCAACCGAAGTAGCGAGATTATGACTCAAGCAAAGTCTGATTTTTTTTTAATTTATTGGGGTGTGAGCGATGTGACAACCCCAGAACCCCCCCTCCCTCCCTCCACCCCCCTCCCCCCCTCCCTCCCCCCTCCCCATCCCCCTCCCATCCTTTGGATCCGCCACTGAAGCCATACCATTAGAATTTCGTTGAGGAGTGGTGTCGGCATGGGGGATTCTTCCGCTTTGATCTGTAGCCTTGTCGTCGCCCGGGTTACCACAGTGGTTGTCTTGGAAACGACATTGCCAAAGGCTGGTAAATTATAAGCGGGGTCTGCCAGCTTGTCCAAAGCCGAGGTGACGTCAATTTCTAGACAAACAATAGCACATTAATTTGACCAATAAGAAGGTTCACCTTGCGAGATTTTTTTTTCAATAGTTTTAAATATTCAAATTAAAAAAAATAAACTTACAAGAAACTGCAATTTATTATTTAAATTGGCAGGTAACCTGTGTGTGCTTTTTCCACGTTTCCAGTGGTAGGCTGATCCATCAAGGGCCATATAAATATAAATATTACACAATAACATTAAATTTTCACGTTATCCCAAAGTTTGGAACACGCACATATTTTTTTTCAGGAGTTAATATGACATTAATTACATGTATATTGTTGGGGAGGAGGGCGGGGGAGGAGGGAGGGAATTGGTGAAAGAAACAGTTACGCAAAAAAAAAATGTTATACATTAAGCACTTGGCATAATACACAAAAAGTCCGTGACAGTCCGCCGCAAAACTTCCGGTCATCTGACACTGACCGGAAGGTTAACGTGCCCTGACCGGAAATTTATTTCTTAGGACCAAAACATAAGTACTTTTATCTTTACGTATCGACCGATTCTTAAACTTTTTGTTTATTCATTTTTTGAGGGGGGGGGGGTGGGGGGTTGATGTTGGCACTTTTGTACCGAGCTGCGAGCGTGTTTGATTTGGTGCATTTAGGAATGCATCGTGACGTCACAGCTCAGATGTTTACCTGTTTCAGCATTGTCCAAAAACCGGCCCAAAAGTTGCTCAGTGGATTTGTTATTTTTGCATAATTCCACAAATTCGTCCAAGTAATCACCTGTGAAAAAAGATCAATATTTCGATTAACTTTTCATTCTCAAACACAGCGTTTCTCAAAACGAACTTCTAAAACTGAAATAGTTCGAAACTGTTGATTTTAATTATAATTATTTGTTTATTTATTTCTATTTTTCTAAGCCTTAACTGACCTCAAATATCTTATTTCAGATTCTTCTGCTTGCCATAAAAACTACAATTCAAGTTTTCTTTGTATTTTTCAGCTAAAAAAAAGGCATGCTAATTTATGCTAATTAGAAATTCCTATTCACCCAATAAGCATTGCGGATCTTCAGTCATGCGCACTTTGACCGACCAATGAGGCGCTTGTAAAGGATTTAGATCGCTGAAACGCAACCGGAACTGCCCAAGTTACAACATTAAATTCTTCTGCATGTCATTAATTAGTTTATCTTTGTGACAGACCAAAGTACAGCGAACAGTTGTTGCTATGGTAATAGTAGTACTTTCCCGTTATTTACCAGTAAAAACTAAAGCAGTGTATTTATATGTCAAGGACTCTGTTAATTGTTAGCAAGAATATGAACCAATAAACGGTTGAATAGCGGCTGAGATATCGCATGCACAACGTTGCACTGTAGGCCACAGAAATATTAAAAAATTGCCTATTTTCAACAAGTCGCCATTTCGACATTTTTTCGGTCGAATCGAAAAATAATGCGACGTCACACAACTTCAATATATATATTTTCACTGTAGCAACAATCAAACGCCAGGGTTGAATAGCGGCTGAGATATCGCTTGCATAAATTTGTGCTTCCAAGTGTCGCCAGACAGACGGATAGACGGACAGACCGACAGATATACGGACGGACCGACAGATGGACGGACAGACCCGAATACTACAGCCCCCACTCCGCGCTACGCGGCGGCGGGGGAACTAATAATACTAATAATAGTAATAATAATAGTAGTAATAATAATAATAATAATAATAATAATAATAATAATAATAATAATATAATAATAATAATAATAATAATAATAATTTAAAAATAACTTTTCACACTTGTAAAAAGGACACCCATGGCAGACTTTTTTTCAAAACTCTATTCAAGCTAAAAATACACGGAATCTTGACGCAGGTGACGCAACAATCTCAGTATGACGCAAGCAAAAAAAAAAAAAAAAATGACGTACGAATAAACATCACCGTCGACAACCATCTCTTCAGATAAACATGGCCACGTGACTGACAGCTGTAGATCTCTAAAAAAAAAAAGCGAAAAAGAAAACAAAGAAAAATAATAACAAAGTTGAAAATGCATTTTCTTTAAATGAACCACTTGCTTATTGCAAACCTCGTGACATTCAGCTTTTCATTTCAGTTCTTTGTGACGTCATGTTCCATGTGTTTATGACCTTATGGGGCTGGCCCTATCCGTTGCTTCTCGTGTATCGGTCTCAGTTCATGCTTCAGGTGGAAGAATTCGAAAATCACCCCGGTGTCACTGCACGCTCAAAACGGAAGAATCCCAAAGTCACCCTACAGGTTCAGTGCACGTTCCACTGGAAGAATCCCAAACTCGCCCCACGCAATCAGATGGAAGATGGAAGAATCCCAAACTCACCCCACGGGATCAGACTAACCCCACGGGATCAGTGCACGCTCCGAATGGAAGAACCCCAGACTCGTCCTGCGGGATCAGTGCCCGTTTCAAATAGAAGAACGCCAAACTAACGCTACTACATTGGAAGAACCCCAAACTCACCCCACGGGATCAGTGCACGTTCCATTGGAAGAATCCCAAACTCACCCAGCGGGATCAGTGTACGCTCCAGATGGAAGAATTGGAAGAACTACACACTCACCCCACGTGATCAGTGCCCGTTCTGCTGGAAGAACCCAAACTCACCCTACGGGATCAGTGCCCGTTCTACTGGAAGAACCCGAAACTCACCCCACGGGATCAGTGCATGCTGCAAAATGGAAGAATCCCAAACTCGCCCACGGGATCAGTGCACGCTCCAAATGGAAGAACCCCAAACTCCACCCCCACGGGATCAGTGCAAGCTCCGAATGGAAGAACCCTAAACTCACCCCACGGGATCGGTGCCCGCTCCAGATGGAAGAACCCCAAACGTAACCCTACTACATTGGAAGAACCCCAAAACTTACCCCACGGGATCAGTGCACGCTCCAAATGAAAGAACCCCAAGCTCACTCCACGGGATCAGTGCCTGTTGCAAAATGGAAGAACCCGACTTCACCCCACGGGATCAGTGCCTGTTGCAAAATGGAAGAACCCAAACTCACCCCACGGGATCAGTACACGTTCCATGGAAGAACCCCAAACTCATCCTACGGGATCAGTGCCTGTTGCAAAATGGAAGAACCCCAAACTCACCCCACGGGATCAGTGCACGCTCCGAATGGAAGAACCCCAAACTCGCCCACGCCGACCTCGGCCCCTGTCACTGAATCCATATCGGGCGGGGCTTGAGACCACTCGTAGAGCGGCCATTCCTGCAGCACGTACGTGAAGCGCACAGCGACTGACACTGGCGCTGCTCTGGGACGGCGCACGCCTGTGTGTATTTAAATCAAGTATACATGTGACAGGGAATCTCTACAAATCAGTGCCTTTAGAAAGTCACGTTAATTTTCAGTGAATCTGCGCAGGTTATTAAAAAAAAAACTCATATAATTACAAGAATTGGTTCTGTTGCAAAATGAACCGAGCAGCTCCTCTGTAAGGTTGTTGCTTACTGAGCATGCTATGTGACATACATTTATGTTTAACTAACACATTCTACTCAAACATTATTTATTAATTTCAAACACTATTTTTTGAAACCTGTACACTCAAATGTTTCATTTCCCATAATCCCTTCAAATCTGAAAAATTCACTGGAAAATTTCAGCAGCTTTGTAAACTCAATGATTTCACAGATTCACTCTCACATATCTGTGTATTAAATATAGTTCATTTATGACACCGGCCATCCATGAAACTTGACATTTTGTGTACATTCGCGAAACACATTTTGCACCTGTGCACTTCATATCCGACAAACCACAACCTGACACCAGGCGTATGAATACATCACTTTAAAACTAAGATACACCATTTGATGACTACATTTCAAAATCACAGTAAACTACTTCTTAAAATTTATTTATTTATTATTATTATTTTTTTTTTCGTTTCTTTTTATTCAAGCTTCGGTACGCTGACACTGTACTTACGATTTTACTTTTGAAAACGTCCAATAACCCACTCAGATGCCGGTATTGTTTTGGGGTATGCTTCAAATGCACCATCTCAAAATTAGTGCGGAATCCTGGAATTTCAAAATGGCCGCTGTACATCTTCCGCCATTTTGAATGAATCTGGATGAATATCGGAACTTTGCTGAAACAACAAATTTTTTTTTAAAAATAAATAAATAAAAGTAAATAAAGTAAATAAATAGGAAACAACTGTTACCATTTTATGTTGATTAAACAACCATTAAACAAGGTTTTTCCATGATTCTTAAATTCTTCACTGTTCACAGTGCTGAGTACTTTACAGGTGTCCAAGATGTAATATTTTGTCCCAGTATTCGACCATACCTTTTTGTTTACTCACCACGCTGTATTGTTGATAGCTATAGCCACCGAGCTCATGAGGATATTCGCACGGCCTTCCGTCATGATATCATCCATATCCGGCGCGGGCACGACGGTGACGAAATCGCGCAGCGCGTAGTAGCGGCAAAGGCAGTGCGCGCGCCCAGGGAAGTCATTGGCTACTGACATCATGTCTTGCCACACCACCGGTGTCTCTTCTCCACACAGGGAAAGAAAACAACACGACTTAATGGCCTTTGTTTTTTTGTTTTTTTTTTTTTTCAAATAACTGCAACATCCATTGGCTTTTACATTCCGGCCAACATTGAAGAAATCATTGACTTGGGGAGTCGGCCAATCAGAATGCAGGAATTCGATCAATCAGACAACAGAATTTCGACCAATCAGGTTACAGGATTTCGATCAGATTACAGGATTTCGACCAATCAGATTCGAAGATTTCGACGTATATTCTTTTAATCGTTTCGAACAGCGATTAATAAACATCTGACAGACTGCAGCCGTAGAAGAAAATTTTGTTGGAAAACGCGACAATAATCATGACAAAACTGTCACATTCTTCACCCAACCCTAACCATGGAAAATCCGTTAACAACGTTAACTCTTGCTGCCTGATTGCCCATGTTCCCGTGCTTTTACGCCGCGTACACGACGAAAAGGAACCCGAAACAGTTCTATCTACGGCAGCATAAACATTCATGTTAGCGAAATTCTTGCTGGACCCAGCTCGAGATGTGGATTACGCTATCCTCACATTTAGCCGAAACACATTCAGCCGAACGACGTTTAGCCGCGCGACATTAAGCCGAACGACACTCAGCCGAACGACATTTAGCCGAAACGACAGCGCAGCGATCTGTAGTCGCAATTGCTATATTCAACTAAATGTCGCAGATAACAACTTTAACCAAAAGTCGTTCGGCTAAATGTTGCACATTCGTAGATTAAAACTCAGTAAGCGGAAACAAATAGAACAAAAAACCCCTCTTACCTTTTTCCGTGTCCTCGGATTTGTCGTCTTTTTGCGCACCGCCCGCACTGTCGTCTTTTTGCGCGCCGCCCGCATTGTCCGACTCTGTGACATCGGCGAGCGGCTGATGCTCCGACGCCGTCGCTGCCAAACTGTGGCGGGTAATTGTAAATTTGAAACCCGCAAAATCCAATGTATCTATTTTCTCTTCCCATTTTCCTGTGGATAATTCGCCCTGTTCGAAAGAAAAAGCCGCGTTGAATACGCGAAGTTTTGCTTTCCGAAGAAAAAAACATAATTTCAAAAGCGAATTTTAGATGCTTAGTTGTTATGAGAAAATGTAGTTCCTTTTATTTTGTTGTCACTACACCGATGACATGGTCACAGTACCTGTCTATTTTCACTACACCGATGACATGGTCACAGTACTTGTCTTTTTTCACTACACCGATGACATGGTCACAGTACTTGTCTATTTCCAATACACCGATGACATGGTCACAGCACATGTTTTTTTTTTAAACACCGATGAAATGGTCACAGTACTTGTCTATTTCCACTACACCGATGACATGGTCACAGCACATGTTTTTTTTTTAACACCGATGAAATGGTCACAGTACTTGTCTATTTCCACTACACCGATGACATGGTCACAGCACATGTTTTTTTTTAAAACACCCATGACATGGTCACAGTACTTGTCTATATTCACTACACCGATGAAATGGTCACAGTACTTGTCTATTCCATACCAACATCACTATTTTACCTTTTCCAGCGGCGCGAAGTGACAACTAACCGCCAACCGCCATTCATGAATCACCTCCTCTAGCTTTGCAATAAATCTAAAAATATTTTAAAAAAAACGGACAAGAAAACAATGTATTTCTAAATTTAAAAAAATGAATTATTGACACCTTCGCTAAATCTTTGTTGACCATTATATGATTACAAGGACGTTTGGTATAAAATATGGGTTCAAAATTTACAGCGGGCAAGTTTTACGATTTTGTTAAAAACAATGATCGATTTTTTTCACTTATTATGCCTTTTTTTAGTGTGGCAGTGGAGTCTTTACTTAACTGCACTTAATAGGACGAAAACACACACGGAAGAGTTAATCCCTGCTAATCTCAGCCAGTGGATAAAAATGAGCCTGATGTTGGTTTGAATGCTTTTTACAACTCCTGCTTTTGCTACTGTTTTGAATGTTTTTTACAACTCCTACCTTTGCTACTGTTTTGAATGTTTTTTACCACTCCTGCCACTGCTACTGTTTTGAATGCTTTTTACAACTCCTACCTTTGCTACTGTTTTGAATGCTTTTTACAACTCCTACCTTTGATACTGTTTTGAATGCTTTTTACAACTCCTACCTTTGCTACTGTTTTGAATGCTTTTTACAACTCCTGCTTTTGCTACTGTTTTGAATGTTTTTTACAACTCCTACCTTTGCTACTGTTTTGAATGCTTTTTACAACTCCTACCTTTGCTACTGTTTTGAATGCTTTTTACAACTCCTGCTTTTGCTACTGTTTTGAATGTTTTTTACAACTCCCGCCAATGCTACTCACCTTTCCCATTCAGATGCTGTCGTAAAATCGGTTATCTCAAAAACATCGGACTCCTGTTAAAATCAAATTTGAGACGTTTTTACTTCGTTGATGACCCGGCACAAATAATTTCCCGGATATGTCCCCGGCCCTTCCATCTATCCCCCCTCCCTCCCACCCCAAAACCCCCGGGGAGATCTTTCTTCGCGGTGACTTTGTTATTTTGTTATTACTGAACATCTTGTTTTGGAGCAAGAGCATTAAAGTTTGATAACCCATATGTGTTCTGATTTGGGAAAGGCCTTTTTGGCAAAGGCCCTTTTGTCCAAGGCCCTTCTGTCTGGATACCTCTTATACCATGTGCTTTGCAAATGTGCTGGTTTCTCCCTTTTCTTATCACCCCCGTTTAATCTTAATACTTAACCTCCCATTTAAGGTATACACAGCCTTTGTCTTTTTGTTTTCACTGGCATATTAAGAGCAAACAAAATGATACACTAATTCTCATACGCAAAGTCAAAGTTTAAACACTTGACCAAAAGTACTCAGGCTATTACAGCGACCCCAGCTTTCCAACACACATTGAAACACGAGTCTAAATTTCTATAATTATCACTGACCAGTTTATGTGTGGATTCGTGTCCCCTTTGTTTTCTTTACATGAAAGAAAGAGATGTGGATTCGCGTCCCTTTCCAAATCGCGGCGCGCAAAATTGCACATGTTTCCGGAGTACATAATAAGCGGAGATGATGGCACCCATGACCCTTTATCTAATCCCTATTCATCCTATTTATTACACAGAAGTTTGATATGTGAATTCACACAGTGCAGTTCAAGCCAATTATTTGAAAGAAATTCCAAATATTACACCTTTTAAGGTTTCTTCCATTTCTTCCCTGAAATTGGAGGGAAGAAAGAAAGAAAAAACCACGTAAAAAACCATGGTTTTTTCTCTCCATGGAAGAAACATGCCAATCCTGGAAGCAATACCAAAAAATTAAATACAAATAGACACACTGTTGTACAGAATGGAGTTGAATATTCACCAGTTAGGTTTCTTTACGTTAATGCACACGGAGTGGTTTCTAAGTTAAGCTATGTGAACAAAAACCAGATATCTTCGCCCTCTCGGAGACTTGGTTGGCAAGTGATATATCCCATACTGAAATTGATGTACCAGGTTATGCTATATTTCGAAAAGATCGTGATCTAAGCTTTTACGATAAACTCTAAACACAAGAAAAATGAAGTGAAGTAATGGCGTATGTAAACACCAATTTAAATCCTGTCTTATCTCCCCTGAACTCTGTTGAGTGGAACTGCTATGTCTAGCTATCTTCCCATCAAATCCTACAAAATTTAGTATTAGGGATTGCTATAGACCCGAACTTGCTGGAGAAAATTATGTAAACACTATCTGTGACTCCTTTTCTGATATTGACTCAACGGATAGAGTTATTATCGGTGATTTTCACTTCAGGGATATCGATTGAGTAGTAAAAGAGGCCAAATCCCAGAGAATCCATAAATTTCTACAGATATTACAAGAAAATTTTCTTGAACAAGTCATCGAAGAACCCACACGAGAAAAGTGTATAAATGACCTTGTTATTACCGGCAACACAACAATAACTGAGGACGTTGTCGTTGACTTAACCATGCCAAAGACTGATCATAAGACTATAAAAGTTTTGATGAAGATGTTCACCCCTAAATTTGCTCTTAAGGAAAGAAAGGTATATCTGTACAGTAAGGGGGCATTATGCAAAATTTGACGTGGCTGTAGCAAACATCAACTGGGTCAAATGTATGCCAAACATGAGTATAGAATAAAAGTGGCTCATTTTTCAAAAACACTTTCTTCGAGTTACTTGATAAACATGTTCCCTTCAAGTTGGCCAAACCCGGAACAAAACTAGTTTCCATGGCTTGACGATAAAATTAAGAAAGTGCAGAAGAAATGTCCGAGTCCCAGCAAATATGTTAGGCCTCCAATGTGATCAAATGCTTTTCGATGAAATCAGTCGCAAACACCATGATACGATAAATAAGTGCAAATACAACTACGAAATAAACATTGCTTCAAACATTCTTCAGCTACTGCCTCAAGAACATCTGCTACTATAAATTGTCTGAGTGTTATTAGATAAATTATCACGGAGGATAAGCGTAAATTAGAAGCACTAAATGACTTTTTCTCATCGGTTATGACAAAAAAAATCCGGAGTCGCATTTTTTTAGGAATCCCGGTCATCTGCCCCCCCCCCCCTCCTGTCACCCGCCCCCTTTTTTGCAACCCGGTCGACTGCCCCCCACCTTCAAAGTGGAGGGGTGGTCGCTTGCCCCCTCCATACACTATTTTTTCATGATTTCTTGGTTTACAAAGACACAATAAATAAAATCATATTTATTTTATTGAATGTATTGCACCTCGGTAATTTGCAATTCACCAATAGGACAATAGGAAACTAATTGCAATTAGAATTGCAATTAGTTTACGGATCAGTCTCTAGTAAGATCAATATTGGTGAATAGATCAATGAAGATCAATTGTTTCAGCGACGAAGTAGACGGGGACATCACAATTGCCTAATATTTTTAAAAAATTTTCTCCACTAAGAAAGGAGGGGGGCAGATGACGACCCTGTCAAATCGCAGGGGGTGGGGGGGGGGGCAGTCGACCGGGTTGCAAAAAGGGGGGGCAGTTGACTGGGGGGGGGCAGATGATCGTTTACCATTTATTAGTGACACTAAACAAAAAACAAAAAGAGGTCATAAGTGACATTGACTTTGCTAAACATACTTTGTCTGGGTATCTTCAGACAATTAAAATTAACATTTGTGCGGGCCGGACAATATCAACCCTAAAGTTTTCAGAGAAGTTAGCTCTTTGTGTCGTACGCTGTACCTTTGTGAAATACAAGCAGGCCCCAACCGCCCCCCAAATTTATAAGGGTATAAGGCGATGACGGACTGACGGAGGGACAGACACCCCAAACCTATAGGCTCCAATCCGAAGGGTTGGGGCCTAAGTAACAACCGCCCCATTAGTTTCACAAACCAAGTGGTCAAAGTGCTTGAGAAAACAATCCAAAAATCAATTTTGAACTTTTGTGATACACATAACATTATTACATGTGAACAGCATGGTTTTCTCTCTCGTTGCTCATTTTTAACAAATTTGTTGCAGTGCCTCAACGACTCGACAGTCACATGATACCGCCGGTACATGATTCGATGTAATCTATACAGACTTTCGAAAAGCCTTCGACTAGGATCCACACCTACAATTATTGTCAAAGCGGCATATTTTTCAGCTGGAAGTCCGTCATTTCGGGAGGCTCACTGTTGTCCAGTCTATAGTGTCACTCTTCGCAGACGATTGTAAACTGTACCACGAAATAAAATCTTTATACGACTCCATACAACTACAGGATAATCTTAATGAGTTGGGTGCATGGTCAATAGACTGGTTACTAAATTTCAACTGGGATAACTGTGTGGTCCTAAGAATACGTAAAAACAACCAATTTCAATGCTGCGTTGATGGGAAAGCCCTCAAAAAAGTCGATGGACAAAAAGATTTATGTGTGATTATCACTAGGAACCTGAAACCGTCAAATTACATCAAAAGTATTGCATCAAAAGCCAACAGCGCCTAAGAATGATTAGATGTTTTTCCAACATAAGTGCTAGTGTAATCATACCCATGTGCACAACGTTCGTTGGCCCAGTACTAAAAACTAGTTCGAGTGTCTGGCATCCGTGGCTCCAGAAGGATATAAAACTACTGGATCAAGTGCAAAAGCGTGACGAAAAACTGTGCAACTCGGATATCAAATTTTCTGCCCTGCCCTGACCGGAAGACGTGCCGACCTATGCAAAACGTTCAAAGTCTTGAACAATGAATACAGGATAAGTTCATACAACTTCTTCAACATGAGCACTGACAATCGACGTCGACATAATATGAAGTTAGTAAAAAAAACATGCAAGGAATGATGGGCGAAAACATTTTTATTCAATGATTGAAATAGTTTAAATTCGGAAATTATTACTGCTAGAACAACCAGAAGCTTCAAAGAAAGACTTGAGCCAGACATGTCATGGTTGCGTCTGGAAACCGCCAAGTAAGAACCAAGTAAGTAAGCTCCGACAGAGAGATATGCGACGTTATAAGCCAAATCACATTTTGGGCGTTCAATAAAAATGTGCAAAAATTATGCATTTCGAATAAAAATAACCGGGTAAAAAATGAAACAAATGATAAAGAGATTTCGCCTAAATATCAAATTTCTCTTGCACTAAAGAGCAATCGGGTTTTTCACAAGCCGTATGCTATTTTAAAAATTTATCAAAAGTGTTAACATATAGTTTCAAGTTTCGATTTCTTTAGCGTTCCGAGTATGAGTTTTTTTTGCGATATTTCTTCATATTTTTCTATTGTTTCTTTCATTTTTTCCGGTTCCCTTGCAGTCGAAATTCAAAAATTCTTCCGCATTTTATTTGAAACACCCAAACTGAGTTGGATCGAGCTACTAATTACTCGTACAGTAGCTCCACGAAGCCATCCGCTACTTAGGTTCGGCGGAGGGCTCTGATAAATATATATATCAAGCATAAAAATGAAGAGCTGATTGGAGCTACCCGTACAGTAGCTCCAAGAAGCGGTGCGCTAAAAAGTTTCCAGGCACCGCTTCAAAGCCTCGCTATATAACGATAAGCAAGTCAACTGCGCTCGCTTTGAGGCACTCCTGTGGCTACTTTGTGCGAGATTCAACGACCCATAGGTTTTTATTGGCATTTGCTAAAGGCCCTCAAAGTACAACGGTAATCATAAACAACTTCTGTGTTACGCTTTCTTTAAAAGAAAATAATACGGAAATAACCCCAATCTCCCGCAATAATTGATATTTGTTTGTATACAGGGAGCATACTTTATTACGTGAAATAGCAACAATAATTTTTGCAATTATCCACCAAAAAACTTTTAAGTTGATATTTCATAAAGAACGTAAAGAGAAAAAAGTCAAATATTGTGGGTATACAAAATAAATTTATACTTAACTCTGCATCTATCAGCTATTTTAGTATGTATTTTAGAAATAAACTGTGACCCCTTTATTTAAATTTTCGGTCCCTTGACTTTGGTCACGCGACATTTAAAGGCCAAAATGTAAACAAACATTTGACAGGTGGGTGCGGAAGCTAACTTTTCTGCACTTTTATGAACAAATAAAATATATACAGCTCACTAAAAACTGTGCCTGTTTTACAAAAAGGGCATATTGGGCATGAACTTTCTGTAGATGTTTGAATAATAGGGGCTGGTGTGCAGGATTCGTGCCTCAGAAAATATCAAATTGACCCCTATTAGTGGAGCAATGGAAGGCTTCGTGGCTCTGACAGAGAGATGTACGATGTTATACAAGTCAGAGCTACGAGTACTCGGAGCTACTCGTACAGCTACGGACAAGGCTTTAGAAGTTACTTTTCAACTGAGGGCAATCAGTGGTGAACATAAAAGCTTGCGAGCACGTTCCTGATGGAGAATGTCTTAATTCTTGACAGTCAAGCTGGCAATATTTAGTCTGGACTCAAAAAAAAATCACTTACGTCTTCTGTCATATCTGCTTTGTTTACCAGGAAGTGACAGACACAAGGGCTATTGGCACACTTCTTATGGTGGTGGCATTAAAGTCATCACATTCTAATACAACATAATAATATCTCGATATCAAAGGAAACATTCTTTTAAAACAAAAATGATGCATCTGCAAAAAATGTGAAATATGAACTTAAAATAGAAATTATTACCACAAAGTTCGATGAATCATAAAGTAAATTATCCAATTTGTTTGATGCCGCGAGATGTTGTAGTGCTTTCGTATCCAAAATCAGGGACAGCTCCATAACACGTTGGAAGATGAGCAGCAGGGCATGATTAAATATGATTTTATTTTACTTTTGCTTCCTTTAGAAGACTGTGAGGGTATAAGCAGAATCTATACCAATTTATCTGAAATATGCAATGATGAGTGATAACCATTTGTCATATATTCCTTTATCTTAATTATGTTATGAGTAGTAGGAAAACAAGGATTCTGCGGCAATCAAGCATCGTGACGTCATCAATCACGTGATCAATTAAGTCAATTAAGCCCCACCCACTTTAACCTGTAAATCATTGTGACGTCATAATGGCGTCAGCCTCCCCTAAGCGGCATAACTCTGACCCTAGACCATAGAGTGAAACATGTTACCAGATTTCAAGAAAAGGTTTCAAAATATGAGGAACAAGGGTTTGAAGATGCGCGTGAAACAGCAAATGATGACTTTCGACCCATTTATAAGCGTCGACTAAAACAACTGTTTATGAGACTATTCAAATATACCCAACGTCTAGAACAAAACGAACATTATCAAACCATTTTAGAAGACTTCAATTACTTTGTCGATGAAAAACATTACGAGTATTCAAAGGCACTAAAGACGGCTATAAGAAGAAACGATGCATTCTTTGAAGAGCTTCTAGATGAGGAGGAAGATGAAAGGAGTGACGAAGAAAGAGATATGGACAGTGAAACAGATGAAGAAAAATAGACTTATTTGACTGAACTTTATAATAAAGACTTTACAAATAAAAAAATGTTGTACTATTGTTGCTGATTTAAGTGTATTAAAGAGTATTAATAAAACTATTCAATATATGTCTTGCCTTTTCTGAACCACCTGCCATTGTTGTTGCATCAATTGCTTGAACTACAACATGTTGAACAGCAACTTGTTGAACAAATGTTGTACAACAACTTGCTGAACAACATGTTGAACAACATATTAAACATGTTGAACAGCATGTTGAACATGTTCAACAACATGTTGAACATGTTGAACTTGTTGTATAACAGCTTGTTGAACAACTTGTTAAACAATAGTTGTACAGCAATTTGTTGAACAATACCATGACGTAATATGTTTGCAAAATAATTTGAATACGTCTTTGAATGAGCTACTCATTCGAACACATCTTTCAATGGGGGGCTTGCCATTCGAACACATCTTTGAATGGTGTGCTCTTCCTCTCACAAAGTGCTTACAGCCACCTATGCAAATAGTCTATAATCACTGTAAACTAGATGTAAAACTGAATCAAACGGTGCAATTTTCATTCAAATCGGTTAACCATGACGGAAGTTATCTATCTTTTTTCACTTTTTTAAAGTTAAAACTTTAAGGTAAAACAATTATGCATAAAACCATCTATGCATATAGCCTATGACTACTTTATGTCAAAACTAGATATAAAACTGAATCAAACGGTAAAATTTTCATTCAAATCGGTCAACAATAGCGAAAGTTATCGACTTTGTTGTTTTTTAAGTTAACACGTTGACATGTCAAAATAAAATAATTGTGCGGACCGGACAATATCAACCCTAAAGTTTTCAGAGAAGTTCGCTCTTTGTGTCGTACGCTGTACCTTTTTTACCGTACTTCCCTCGATTGTGGCAAACTACCCGTGGACTGGCGCATTGCAAATATTTGCGCACTACACAAAAAACGTAGCAGAACGGATACACATAACAACCGTCCCGTTAGTTTCAAGAACCTAAGTGATCAAAGTGCTTGAGAAGACAACCCAAAAATCAATTTTGAACTTTTGTGAGACACACAACATTATTACATGTGGATAGCATGGTTTTCTCTCTCGTTGCTCATTTTTAACAAATTTGTTGCAGTGCCTCAACGACAGGACAGTCATATGATACCGCCGGTACAGGAGTCGATGTAATCTATACGGACTTTCGAAAAGCCTTCGACCACGTTCCACACCTACAATTTTTGTCAAAGCGGTATATTTTCCAGCTGGAATTTCGTCATTTCGGGAGTCTCACTGTTGTCCAGTCTATAGTGTCACTCTTCGCACACGATTGTAAACTGTACAACGAAATAAAATCTTTATACGACTCTATACAACTACAGGATAATCTAAATGGGTTGGTTGCACGGTCAAGAGACTGGTTACTAAACTTCAATAGGGATAACTGTGTCGTCCTAAGAATACGGAAAAACAACGAATTTCAATACTGCATTGATGGGAAAGCCCTTAAAGAAGTCGATGGACAAAAAGATTTATGTGTGATTATCGCTAGGAACCTGAAACCGTCAAATTACATCAAAAGTATTGCATCAAAAGCCAACAGCGCCTAAGAATGATTAGATGTTTTCCCAACATAAGTGCTAGTGTAATCATACCCATGTGCACAACGTTCGTTCGCCCAGTACTAAAAACTAACTCGAGTGTCTGGCATCCGTGGCTCCAGAAGGATATAAAACTACTGGATCAAGTGCAAAAGCGGGACGAAAAACTGTGCAACTCGGATATCAAATTTTCTGCCCTGCCCTGACCGGAAGACGTGCCGACCTATGCAAAACTTTCAAAGTCATGAACAATGAATACAGGATAAGTTCATACAACTTCTTCAACATGAGTACTGACAATCGACGTGGGCATAATATGAAGTTAGTAAAAACATGTAAGGATTGATGTGCGAAAACATTCTTATTCAAACCGGATAATTAATGATCGGAATAGTTTAAATTCGGATATTATTAGTACAGTTGTACTAGAACAACCAGAAGCTTCAAAGAAAGACTTGAGCTAGATACTTCATAGTTCAGTCTAGAAACCACCAAGTAAGAACAAACAAAGTAATCTCTGACAGAGAGATATACGAAGTCATAAGCCAAATCACATTTGGGGCGTTCCCAAAAAAAATGCACAAAAATTATGCGTTTCGAATAACAATAACCGGGTAAAAATGAAAGAAATGATAGAGAGATTTCGCCTAAATATCAATTTTCTCTTGCACCAAAGAGCAATCGGGTTTTTTACAACGTGTATGCTATTTTAAAAATTTATCAAAAGTTTTAACAAATAGTTTCAAGTTTCAATTCTTTAGCGTTCCGAGTATGAGCTGTTTTTTGCGATATTTCTTCTATATTTTGCTATTGTGTCTTTCATTTTTCCCGGTTCCCTTGCAGTCGAAATTCAGAAATTCTTCTGCATTTTATTTGAAACACCCAAATTGAGTTTGATCGAGCTACTGCTTACTCGTTCAGTAGCTCCAAGAAGCCATTCGTTACTGAGGTTCGACGGAGGGCCCTGATAGATAAATATATGAAGCATAAAAAAATGAAGAGCTGATTGGAGCTACTCGTACAGCTACGGACAAGGCCTTAGAAGTTCCTGACCGAGAATGTCTTAATTCTTGACAGTAAAGCTGGCAATATATAGTCTGGACTCAAATAAAAAACCACTTCACAGTTCCGATGCCGCAATGCATTGTGGGATATCGGAAGCAAAACAAACCACTTGACAACCGAACGCTATTCAAAAATTTTACCCATTTTACTGTGTTTCCTCTGCAATTACTCCATTAAAAAGTGTGACCAAGGTGACTGAAGTGATCCATAAGCATCCATCTTGTATGTTATGCATAAAAAGTGTGCCGATAATTGAGGTTTATAAGTTTAAAACATGTTTTTAGAATGAACCTTGAAATTCTGGGGTTTTATTATACGTGAACAAATGGCCATTTTACAGATGGATTTTAAAATCGAAAAGAAAGAAAAGTAGCAATAATAAGTGAACTCAAAATGCATTTTTATAAATATAATACATTGCGTTTTTTTATTTAGAAGCGAAATGGCAGAAAACCATCAGTTGTCTTTGGAACAGTTGAAGTTGTGGAAAACAGACTTATTGAAAGAATTTGTAGGAAAAAGAGGACTCAATCCTACTTAAAATAGAGAGGTATTTTTTTAAGTATAAATTTTATTAATGAAAAGGACGTATTGTGAGGGGGTGGGGGGGGGTGAGTTAAAGAATACTGCCAGAGTTTTTATACGATTCTGTTATGTTTTTTCATTCATTTAAAGGAATTGAGAGCCACCTGCTACGGATGTGTCAGGCTTGGAATAGAGCCCCTGCCCACAGCAGAAGATGTCCAATACCGAAAAGCAGAAGAATATAGAAAACTGCTAGTTACGCCAGAGGGAGTTCTCCAAGATTCCTTTCAACTCGAAAACTGGTGCTCAGAAAGTGAAGGGATACACCTCTGACCAAAAGTATTTTTGGTGGACTTTACGGAATATCTTCTATCGTTAGAAGACAGGGACATGGGGAAGAGAATTTTAAACAACCATAAGGTTTATATATTTTTTAAAGAATATTTTCGAACAATGAAAGAAATAAAAATTTGTTAGTACTTGTTGCTTTTTATATTTATTACTTATAACAACATATATAGAATAAAATGACAAATAGTTTAACAAAAGTGATAAAACAACAGTGTACACCGTAATAATATTAAATAATAAATTATAATACTGCGGATAACAAATAACAAAGCATTTATACTTGTGTAATTTTTTTTAAGGAAATGAAAGCCTACAGCTATTTTGAAAGCAACTGGTTGGGGGATGTATTATACCATCCTGTGTCCTCAACCTCACAATACTGCTTTATTTCCGCAACTGCTACACCGTCTCAATGCCTTTCTAACGAACCACATAAACTGTGGATCTTGATCAACAAGAAAACATCGAAGATTTCAAGTGCCTACTGCACCTGCTTTGCTGGGTATGTTTTCAAACAACTTGCATATGGTATTTAAATAAAAAATCGTCTGTCCGTCCTTCTGTCAGTCGCTAATATTAATACACTCCTTTAAAATTTTAGACTCGGATCTACCTGCAATCATGTAGCCGCAGTGCTTTTCAAACTTGAGCATGCAACAGTTACGGGAGCCTCTGCGTGTACTTCTAACACATGTCAATGGCGTGAGCCCAAAACCAAACAGAGAAAGGCATTGAGTCCCAAAAGGGTCACTGAAATGACTGTGAAAAAGTCACATTACAACGGAAAAGGTCAATACAAATATCACACATTTCTAAGTTCATTTTAAGAGAACTTTAACTTGCACTAGAAAACAGCAATTTGCACAAAATAACAACAAAAATACACTCTAAGCTAATTTGCACTTTGACTTTTGCCGAAAAGTTCTTGCGTTTCGGCTGAATTCAGCTAGGATAAGGATATAAAATTTGCAGTCGAAACAACACCTCCACCAGAAAAACCTGAAAGTGCGAATTGGCTTATTAGCTAGATACATTTTAAAGCATTCGAAACAACATATATATAACAATTTTATTTCACAGGTACACCAATGAACGCGAACCCAAAGGAGAGACAGCAGTTTACACCTCTGAGATCAAGTGAAACGCCATCAATTTCTGCTATTATGAACTCACTGTATAACAGTTCTAAGAATGCTTGTGTTTTTGAGTATACGTGTATTGCAAAAAATTCAAATCGTATTCCACCCGAAGCAGATGTAAATGTAGATTCTGAAATAGAAATCGAAACGAGTGCCTCTGTATCCAAATCAATTTCGGATATCATAAATGAAAATCCAAACATTTTGTCTTACAAAGAAATACCGAAAATAAGTGAAAAATCGTTGGATGATTTAAATGAGGCCACTCTGGGGCAGTCTAGCAATGAAATCTGGAAAACACAAAGATTATGTAGAATTACTTCTTTACAATTCACGAAGTGAATAGTCGCATGTTTACTATTTCGGGGAATTCAAAACGGAGTAAAGACCTAACTCCAACTTTAAGAAAACTAACTACCATAAATCCGGAACTGAATAACCCTTCCGTCAAATACGGCAAACAACTAGAGCCTGAAGCCAGAGAAAAGTATTTTAAAAAATTAAAATTTTGGGGGCACAAAAATGTTTCTATAACACAATGTGGATTGAAAGTTAATCCCAATTTTGTTTTCATTGCGGGAAGCCCTGATGGCATTATTAAATGTGACTGTTGCCCAACAAGGGTACTAGAAATAAAATGCCCTTTAAATGCTGTGGACAGGATCCAAATGCCTCAGATCTATCGTGCTTCAGGTTTTACAATGGCGGGCGTTACATAAAGCACACTCACCAATACTACAGCCAAATTCAGACCCAAATGGCTGTAACCAATCTAGAGTATGGAGATCTCGTCATCTATTCAAGAAAGGGAATTTTTTTCCAAAGAATAGCTTTCGATGAAAGATTTTTCACTAAAATGCTGTGCATGTGTAAATTATTTTTTGATAATTTCCTAATTCCTAAAAAAATCGAAAAATTTGGAAAGTGCGAGTTAACAAAATGTGTCAAAAGTGATACAGTATACTTCGTTGTTGAGCGACGAAGACATAACGAGAGAAAAACCTAAAGCCCGCTTGGCAAGGTATAAGAAAAGTGCTAGGAAAAGGAGAAAAATTGTTGATGGCATGCCGTTGTACATGTGTGACGTTTGTTTGAAGGAATGCGTGGAAACAGAAAAAATTGAAATTCACCAAGACGAGTCGGTTCAGTGTCAATCTTGCAAAAAATGGTATCATATGGTGTGTGTTAACTATGAAGACGAAAAAAGCTGGGTCTGCGAAAAGTGTTTGGTGGAATAAAGCACAACAATTATTATCTTTCTCTTCAATTTTGCGATAGTGGGGTGTCCTAAATGCTACACAAGTGGTGACAGTAAGATACAAAGACAACCACAAACAGTTGCAATTTCATTTATCAGTGGAAAAAGATTAATGGGCAGTAGATTTTTCAATATCAAGAAATATTTCATTCTCCCTATGGCTCGCTCAACATGTATTCGGGCATTGGCTACTCGTTTGGTTTTCACCACATCTGCCTTTGACATCTGTTCTACACCGGAACTTGGTGGAGGAATTTCAAGCAAAGCGTGTCTTCGAATAACTGCGTCTTTTATCGTGAAACCCCTGTCAGCTGAAATTCAATCCCCTGGTTAAATTTTGTCTATAAACCCATCAGACAGAGCTATTTTACGATCAGCTTTTCAACCCCAGACACTTGAGAAAAAACTGATTGTACCGTTTGGAGCAATGCAGACAAGAAATTTGACTGTGTTATGTTTTTTATAATCAGACCAAGTCAATGACTGTAAGGCTCTGTCATGGGGACGCTCAATAAAGATTTCTGTACAATCTATCGTACAGCGAAGATTTCTATAATGAAGCAAAGACTTTGGCATATGCAGTTTAATACTTTCTTTGTCAGGCCAATACATGAGTGGTTTTAGTTCAAAAGCTATAACTTTTATCCACGTATTGAAAATATGCGACACCAGAGCTTCGCTGACATCAAAAAGCTCTCCCAGAAGATCACTGTGCAAACCTTGTCTTAAATTCAACAAAACCAGTAAAAATTCTTGTTTAATCGTTAGTTTTCGTTTTGGACCAAATTTGTTCGTGTTTCGTTTAAATTTTTCTCGGAGGAGTCTCGCACTTTTTCCCTCCCCTCCCATATTTTAACCCAGAAGCATTTTTGTTCAAATGAGCAAGCAATTCATCAAACTGGGAGCAAGATTGCAAACCTGTATATTTTCTAATTTTAACATCACTACTAATTAAATTATCAACGCAAAATGGAACATTTTGCGTTGATAATTCAATAATTCAACAATTCTGGAAATCACTTTGATTTTTCACACAATTACTACTACAACTATTTTCAGACTTTTCAGACCGCTAACAGTATCCCGAATGATCATTACTCACACTGTCAACAACAAATGAACCTGTTTTTCTTTCAGTATTGTTAAAATCAAGTTTTGTCTGTTTCCTGACCTTTTCTGCATTATTTCTGTCTTTTGGGGGAGGTCTTTTATGAGGGAATTTGCTTGGAGTAAAGCCTAGGTTCAAAGTTGGGCAGTTATTTACTTCTGTTTTTTCACCATCTTTGAAATGTAAGGAGCAAACCCTCGAGTGTACTTTAGGTTCCCATTTTTTCCCAGTGTTGCGTGATCAGGGAATTCGAAACAAAGAGCTTGTTTAATCATAACATATTTTATTGCGAACGCGGCGACGCATCTCGTAGATCTTGTAAATGCCAATGCCGTAAAGCCGTAATACCGTAAAGCCGTAATGCCGAAATGCCGAAATGCCGGTTTGCTACGAAAAAAAAAGAAAAAAGAAACGAAACTTTAACGATTGATCTTAACACTAAACGTAACTCTTAAATCAATTTTACCTTGTTATATCTTGAATTTAGCCATAATAATTTCACAAATAAATAAATTACTTAATTCACAATCACAAGAAATTTGAATCTTACCAATTTTATCGGAACTTTCCTAAATATGATCACGCACCGTCCGAAACTTGAAACTATTTGTCAAAAGGCGGGAAGAAACTGTTTATATACTACAGACATCACGTGACTTGTACAGTGTCATGCCATAAATACTTAAACATTCTGGCACTGATTAATCAATACGTGTCACTTTTCAGTGACCTGATGTCAATAAATTATAAGAGACATAAATTATTTAAATGACTGCGTAACAGCGGCCCTAATAAAATAACTTAGAGGTATTTTATCATTAATAATTTAAAGCAGTTATTTACATTTGATTATGCCAATTTCTTTACTTGAACCGTAAACCAGCAAAAAGAACAAACACACAAAATGGTTCCCCGCCGGGGAATCGAACCCCGGTCTCCCGCGTGACAGGCGGGGATACTGACCACTACACCACCAAACAGACAGAAAACCCGCGTAACTATAACCTCCTATATTGAACACAACAACAGTATCAAGTACACTCCTTCTGAGGCACTGAACAATATGTTCAATATGAATACCTTTGGGTCACACACAGTGGCCACGTGCTTGAATCATAGGGGTGTTAGATGCAAGTTATTGCGGGCGTGGCAACATAAAAATTACATTTGATCACTTAGCTGTATTAAACATAAACATACTTTACATATTTATTACACTGGCTTCTGAATATTATACATGCTATCATTTAAATCACATAAGAGTAAATATTAAAAGATATGTTCAGAAAGCAATATTAAACGACAGAGTGGAAAAACGATACCTAACTTCCCTGGCACATTTAGCATATTAAACACACCCGTTTGCTGTCATGATAGATTCTCACGAAATATTTCTAAGCAAAATCTACAATTATGCTAATGCATTATGAAGGGAAACCACACGAATTTGGAAATGACCGTATTTTGGTGTGGTCTTAAACCATCACCAAATGCTTCCTATGTTAAAACAGAAGCACTTCTACACACAGAAAAATCATTTCTTCAGCGCTGAACGGCCGCATTAAGTCTCGTGTGCGATTTTATTTCACCATTAAAATTAAATAGTAGAACTTTTAGGGCGGAAGTTGAGCTTTGCGGAAGTGATTTATACCATATGATTAATACTAAACATATTTACTACAACAAGTATCCGACATATACTGAGGAGTATCTTGAGGGAATCGGCTGCATGTTTAACACATTTACATTATTGAACAATATTAAACATAATTCTATGCAGCAGACTTCGATCATTTATGGAGTGGACTTTGAACAGGCAACATGTGACAGTATAGGATTAATAATAGAAATCTTTAATTATCGCCATAAATGGAAACAGACAAAAATGAGTGAACTTTGTATAAATTGCTGAACTAAGACTTATTAATTAAATCTGAAACGGATAAAATACAATTAAATTATACATAATTAACTTAAAGAAACATGACTGCAGGCATAATTGGGCATTTCATAAATGAAATGAATGTTCAATTTTGCCAGTGGGAAAAACGTCTTTGCAGTGGACTTCCAAACTTCTAAAGGGTAAGTTAAAAACTTATAAATCACTTTTGCGAATTAATAGTCAATGTCATTTTACTAACAAACGTTTCATATTTCAGGAAACCTTACACAGTTAGAAACAAGAATCAATCCTGAAGCTCTAAGATGTACAATAATTACGCCTCTATGGGTTTATTAATCTTTTAGTCTCTTTCAGTTAAAAAATAACTGCACACGTGTTAATTATTCCCTATGAACAGATCTCTCGAAAGTTATGCGGCGTTTAATCTTTACGAGCACTTTCTAGCAAGCACAGTCTTGTGATGGGTCGGACTTTCACATTTTTCCCGACTCTTATTTCTGCCGCGCGGACGTGACCGTCTCGGCTCCTGCGTACATCGTTCACAATTCCCAGAGGCCATTGACCACGTGGCAACTGCTGATCGGCAATCAAGACGACGTCTCCCCTTTCAATATCCCGTTGCTTGTTAATCCATTTAGATCTAGCTTGCGACAGGGGTACATACTCCTTGAGCCAACGGCGCCAAACGTCAGCCAGATATTGAGCTTGACGCCATCGTCGTCGAGTGTAATTGTCATACGGCTTGAAACTGCCGTATGGTAACGAGGTTGTGTTGCTCAGCAGGAGGATTTCGCTTGGCGTGAGCACTTCCGGGTCACGTGCGTCATTGCTCACAGTAGTCAGCGGGCGGTCGTTAATTACACGTTCGACTTCTGCAAATAATGTCGCTAAGCCCTCGTCGTTTAAAAGCTGTTCAGTCGCAAGCTTTCTGAGTATCACCTTTACTGATCGCACCATGCGCTCCCATACTCCTCCCATTTCCGGTGCATTTGGGGGAATGAAGTGCCATTCAACGGAGTCTTGTCTCAGTGTGTTATTTATTTTCGCCTGGTTGAGATCGGATAACAGTTCACGCAATTCTCGCTCCACGCCCACGAAATTTTTGCCGTTGTCACTGAAAATCTTTCTTGGTTTCCCCCTGCGTGCCATAAAACGTGTGAGACATGACAGGAAAGAGTCTGTATCCAGGTTGAAAGACACTTCGAGGTGCACTGCTCTGCACGCCAGACACGTAAATAGACAGCCATAACGTTTTACTGTTGTACGTCCTCTTGAGACAAAAAGGGGGCCGAAGTAATCGACCCCGACGTTGGAGAACGGAGGTAAATCTGGCGTCAGTCGCTCTTTAGGTAGCGTAGCCATCTGCTGCGTAAGCGTCGCGCGCATGTGACGTTTACATAAAAAAACACGCTCCTATAACCCTTTTAACTGCAGCAGCACCTTGGGTAATCCAGTATTCCTTACGTGTTAGAGCTAGAACTTGATGTAAACCGACGTGCCCATTACGTTCGTGAATGTGTCTGATGATTAATTCGGTGACGTGATGTTTCTTTGGTAGGATGATTGGGTGTTTAAAATCGTAGTCTACTGACGCCTCATCTAGGCGACCTCCCACTCTGATGATATTGTCAGTTAGGACGGGGGACAACTTAGCAATGGGACTGGTTCTTAAAACGTCTACACCTTCGTTCAGGCGCGTTAACTCAGATGTGTAACATTCACGCTGCACTATCGCGATAATCTTGGCTCGAGCACGATGTATTTCTTCAACTCCTACGTTACCTTGAGGTAGTTTCTCTGTCGCTTTTGCGTAATGCACCAAACAAAACGCAACGTACCGCAGTAACCACGCGAAAGATACGCATAAGCGGCTCCACGAAGAGCAGCGATTGATCAGCGAACTTAAAGGATCTATCTCAGACGTCAGACACGCAACCGTCGCCCCAGGATCTCCATAGTCTGGTTGTGCAGGCATCATAATTTGCGCATCCCATAAAAACATTGGACCACTTGCCCAAAATTTCAACTTCGATGTTTCCCTAGGAGAAATTCCACGTGACGCGAGATCGGCTGGGTTTTGCTTTGATGGGACGTAGTACCAATCTTCTGGTCTGGTAATGTCATGAATCACCGATAACCGATTAGCAACAAACGCCTGAAAACGCGTCTTTGTGTTACGTATGTACTTAAGAACAGCTGTTGAGTCCGTCCAGAAGTAAGCCTGTGAGATTTCGAATTCGAGTTCGCTTGAAATCATCTGATGCAACCGTGCTGCGACAACAGCAGCTGATAGTTCTAGTCGCGGTATAGTGACAGACTTGATAGGTGCTAATCGCGACTTGCCTGCAACGAGTGAACACTTAATGTGTCCTGACGTATCGTAAATACGCAGATATGACGCAACACCGTAGGCGACTTCTGATGCATCTGCGAAGTGGTGTAACTCGCATGTGAAGTCATTCATCAAGCCATCTGGTTTATAGCATCGGTCAACACTGTAGTTACTCAGACTTGACAACGTGTCTTGCCATTCGCGAAAACGTGTACTGGCGTCATGTGCAATTGATTCATCCCAGGCGTACCCATCCTTGCACAGGCCTTGTAACAGCATCTTGGGTATTAAAGTTACCGGTGCGGCAAGGCCTAGGGGATCGTACAGGGAACTGACCACAGATAAAATTCCGCGACGCGTCATAGGCTTCTGTACACTCTTCACGTTATATGTTAACGTATCATCTTCTACGTTCCAACGTAAACCCAGTGCTCTTTCGTATGGCAATGCATCATCAATGTCAATGCTTGCTACAGATGGGGCCCTTTCGGATACTGGGATTGACAACAAAACTTCCCTGTTGTTTGAGAATAATTTGGTCAAATGGAACCCACCTCTCTGAAGCAGTTCTTGCAGTTGTGCTGTTAGCCTGATTGCTTGAGGTACAGTTGGTATTGATTTTAAGCAGTCATCGACGTAAAAGTTTCGCAGCACTGTTTTTACCGTTTCTGCATCAAACTCACACTGGTTGTCAGTGGCCGTCTTGCGCATAGCAAACGCAGTAGCACTAGGAGATGACGTTGCACCGAAGATATGAACTATCATCGCGTAAACTTCTGGTGGTAGTTTGATGTCGCCGTCTTGCCACCACAAGAAACGGAGGTAGTCACGGTCCCTCTCCAAAACTTGTACCTGATGGAACATAGCTTCTATGTCACCAACAATTGCGATAGGCTCTTGTCGAAAGCGAAGTAGCACTCCAAGCAATGGATTGACCAGATCTGGGCCTTGCAGCAGGCAATCATTTAATGAAGTCCCCCTGTACTTAGCCGCGCAATCAAATACTATGCGAATTTTATCCGGTTTATTCGGATTGATGACTGGGTGATGAGGTAAGTACCAGCAATTCACATCCTTAGCGTGTTCCTCTAGAGTACCAACCTTTTGCGCATAACCTTTCGTCACGTAATCACCCAACGCACTTGAGTACGCTTCATGAAGCGATTCTTTCTTGGAAAACTTCCGTTCTAGGTAATTCAATCTGGTGACAGCAAGCGGTAAGTTGCTTTCTAACTTCGGGACACCAGTTCTCCACGGCAGAGAAAGCATGTACCGTTCCCCAGTGTGCTCAATACTTTCGTCAAAGATACTCAGAGCTTGTTTGTCAGCAAGAGACATTCCGCTTTTAGCGCTGTATATTGATTCGTCAAAGTCAGTTTTCCACATTCGTTCCACTTGACTTTGTAAATCACCTTGCTGAAAGTTCACGCGAGCGTTTGTGTTTGAGACGGTTCTATCAAGCGGCCCTAGTAGGGACCATCCGAGGACTGACTTCACTGCGTAGGGTTCTTTGACACTTCCTCGACGTTCGTCTTCCTTCCAAAAGGCTTCCGGGACGTTAGCTCCAATGAGCAAATCGACTTGTGAGGAATTTACGCATGGAAATTTAAGCCCGGACAAATGTGGCCATTGTGAAACAGCTACGTCATCAGCCTTAGCACGCATTGATATAGGCAAGTTTTCGACTGAAAAGACTCTGTCAATATCTATAGCGCCTGTTTGGTCAAGCGATGCTACAGTTAGTGATACTTCAGTACAAGGTTTGGACACATTCGCTGAGGTCACGGTACTTAAATTCAATTTTGCTGTTTTGCCTCGGAGCCTTAGGCGTTTTAGCAAGCTCTCAGTACATAAGGTTGTGTCTGACCCTTCGTCAAGTAACGCGTACGTCTCTACGTCAACTACGTTTCCACGAATAATGACAGGAACAATGCGAAGACAAACTTGTGGGGTGCGGGTCGCGACGCAGTTAACCGATGACGAATCAGTCGGGGTACTTTCACGATGTTGTTCATTTCTTTTTTCTTCTAAGCGTCTGCGATAGTTTGTGTCGTGAACTAGCTCGTGGTGTTTTGACTTACAATGAGAGCACTTCGAGTCCTTTCTGCACTCTTTAGCAACGTGGCCTGGACGTAAACAGTTAAAGCACAAACGTTTGTCTTTAATTACCTTCACTATGTCGGCATACGTCTTCTGCAGAAATGCAGCACACTTGGCAATGAAATGCTGCCCTCGGCACTGTGTACAATCAGGAAGCTTTTGTTTCGTACCTTGATTTTTGGCTTGCGTCGTCATTACCGTTGATACTGTCTTGCTTGTAGTATGCTTTGGTTTCTTTACTGTGATTTCTTCTCTCCGCAACATCTCGCCGTATGTTGACATTGCGACACCTGCACGCTGCTTAACAAAAACACGCAAATCATTAAACGTTGGGTCACGCAGATGCGAGAAGCTGTAAACGAACTCAGCCCATTTAATTCTAATGTAGTTGGGCAAACGCATGACTACTGCCTTCAGTGTAGGCGTGCAGTTCAAATCGCTTTCGTACCCTAGGGACTGTAACGTGAGGGCACACCTTTCCATTTCGTCGCTCAGCGCGATAAGACCGCGAGAATCATTTCCTTTGACGATGTGGCCTTTCATAAGGGAATCTATACATGAACGAGCGATTTCATTTCTGCGACCGTAGCGTTCATTGAGAAGCTCTAGCGCACGTGTATAGCCTTGGTCGCCTAAAAGAACACAGTTCTTTATGAGGTGTTTGGCTTCTCCTGTGCAGTAACTGATCAAGTAGTTCAGTAAAACCGATTGTTCATAGACCTTTGATTCCACATTTATCTTAAAGTTAGTGATGAATTCGACGTAGTTCTTTGGATCAGAATCAAATGTCAATATTTCAGTTTTGGGTAATGTAGCAGCAACAGTCAAGGCAGCTAATTGTTGGATGCTTTCAGCAGGTAGGGGCTGATTCGGTGGCGACTGAAATGTGGTGGCAAATGCTGGATGACAACTTTGGCGTTGTTGATGCGAGAACGGGGAGGCTGTTTCAGCCTTCAGTGCTGATGCATTCTGTCCTACGTTTTGCATAGGACTTGGCACACCACTAAACCTGTCATAAGCTGGACTGTACTTTGCACTAGCGTCAATCGGAGGAAATGCGTCACGTGGTCTGACATCAAATGGCTTCGACGTCGCCGGATCTTTAACGCTAACGGGAGGTACACTTTCCAGAGGATGAAGATTTTCGGGTGGTTTGACATTAAATGCCTTCGACATCGCCGGATCTTTAACGTTAGCGTGAGTGACACTGTCCAGAAGGGGAAGACTATCCGGCGGTTTGACATCAAATGGCTTTGAGGTCACTGGATCTTTTGCGCAAACTGGAGGTACATTGTCAGGAGGAGGCAGATTTTCACGTGGTCTGATATCAAATGACTTGGAAGTCGTAGAAACTTGAGCGCGGTCAAATATAAATTCAGTACTCACAGTTGCTGGTTGAAATGGCATGGCGAATGCAGATAAAGGCTGGGATGGCATCGCAGTGGCACCTTCTACTGACGTTATACTCACAGGCTGTGCCCCAGAGATAGCAGCTTCGGCTTCTACAAGCACCTTTTCTTCGGCATCTGCGGCCTCGATATCTGACTGAACGTCAAGCTGTTGCTTGCGCTGCTCCGTCTCAAGCTGCAGCCTCTCCAAATGGGCCCGTTCCTCGGCGTGTTTCTGCTTCACGAGGAGAGCCGCCTTCCGCGCTCGTGTCATAGCAATAGCAGACGACACTGAGGTACCTGAGCCTCCTGACATTACTGACACGCTATCGACGTTGGCCTCGTCATTCATGGCGGCCCTATTAGCGAAACTGAGGAGGGCGAAAATGAGCAAAAACTTGCCAGAAATTGCAAAGTGTCGCGTGATCAGGGAATTCGAAACAAAGAGCTTGTTTAATCATAACATATTTTATTGCGAACGCGGCGACGCATCTCGTAGATCTTGTAAATGCCAATGCCGTAAAGCCGTAATACCGTAAAGCCGTAATGCCGAAATGCCGAAATGCCGGTTTGCTACGAAAAAAAAAGAAAAAAGAAACGAAACTTTAACGATTGATCTTAACACTAAACGTAACTCTTAAATCAATTTTACCTTGTTATATCTTGAATTTAGCCATAATAATTTCACAAATAAATAAATTACTTAATTCACAATCACAAGAAATTTGAATCTTACCAATTTTATCGGAACTTTCCTAAATATGATCACGCACCGTCCGAAACTTGAAACTATTTGTCAAAAGGCGGGAAGAAACTGTTTATATACTACAGACATCACGTGACTTGTACAGTGTCATGCCATAAATACTTAAACATTCTGGCACTGATTAATCAATACGTGTCACTTTTCAGTGACCTGATGTCAATAAATTATAAGAGACATAAATTATTTAAATGACTGCGTAACACCCAGTCTGAGCACATCTACGATTTATAAGTTTAATCCACTTTTCTGGAAGATCCGGATAATTTTTCTGAGTGGGAAAAGGATACAGAATAAAAGGTCCTATACATTAGAACTATGGCACACTAAGAAATAAGACAAATTTTTCTTTTCTTTTGATTCTAAATACACACATTTCTCAAATACTGTTCGTTAAATTGCTGTGCATATGAAAGATGTGCTCTTTCGAAGTAAGTGGGCATCTTCACAATCATAGGCATTTCTGACGACAGCTTTTCAGAACTCATTCCGTACTGAAACATTAAAAACATTGCTTTTTATGCATATTTATGAAGCTTTTGTGATATAATTTGGCATGTTTATGCAATTTAAACATAATGACATGATGAGCGATATTGTACTATTTTATCAATTTCACTTTTAAATTTATGATGAAGTGAGTTTAACTCGCTGACCTATAACTGGTTTTATTTCTTTCTTCTTTCTAGTTTCTCTTTTGCAATATGGGATGCATTTGAAAGGAGTTACGGATTCTGGGAATTTCAGCTTTGTTTTGCTTCAGGTACTGGCACAAATGTCAAACCAACGCATGCGCACTCGAAACTGTGAGGTGGTTTAATCACTTACGTCTTCTGTCATATCTGCTTTGTTTACCAGGAAGTGACAGAAACAAGGGCTATTGACACACTTCTTATAGTGGTGGCATTAAAGTCATCACATTCTAATACAACATAATATTATCTCGATATCAAAGGAAACATTCTTTTAAAACAAAAAAATCAGTTTTCGTATCCAAAAAATCAGGGACAGCTCCATAACACGTTGGAAGATGAGCAGCAGTGCATGATTAAATATGCTTTTATTTTACTTTTGCTTCCTTTAGAAGACTGTGAGGGTATAAGCAGAATCTGATATCTGAAATATGTTGAACATGTTGAACTTGTTGTATAACAGCTTGTTGAACAACTTGTTAAACAATAGTTGTACAACAATTTGTTGAACAATACCATGACGTAATATGTTTCCAAAATAATTGGAACACGTCTTTGAATGGGCTACTTATTCGAACACATCTTTCAATGGGGGCTTGCCATTCGAACACATCTTTGAATGGTGTGCTCTTCCTCTCACAAAGCGCTTACAGCCATCTATGCAAATAGTCTATAATCACTGTAAACTAGACATAAAACTGAATCAAACGGTGCAATTTTCATTCAAATCGGTTAACCATGACGAAAGTTATTTATCTTTTTTCACTTTTTTAAAGTTAAAACTTTAAGGTAAAACAATTATGCATACAACCATCTATGCATATAGCCTATGAACATTTTATGTCAAAACAAGATATAAAACTGAATCAAACGGTAAAATTTTCATTCAAATCGGTCAACAATAGCGAAAGTTATCGACTTTTTTGCTGTTTTTTTTTTAAGTTAAAACGTTAACATGTCAAAATTATGCATACAGCCACCTGTGCAAATAGACTGTGACTACTTTTTAGCAAAACAAGATATAAAACTGCATCAAACGGCAAATCGGTCAACCAAAACGAAAGTTATCTAATTTTAATATCTAGTTTTTTAAAGTTTCAATTATGCTTATAACCACCAAAGCAAATAGTCTATAACCACTTTCTGAATTGGCTGCCATTGTTGTTGCATCAATCGTTAATATGAATGGGGTATCGCCTATTCTTTTATACCACTTAGACTTCGTCAAAATCACAATAACTCGCCAAAGAGCACCTTTTCTGCTGATTTGGCTGAATTTTGCTCTCTTGTAAGGAAGGGGGGTCGGCACGTAGTATGTCCTGGGGGAGAGGGGGTACATGTGATTTGGTTACATAGTCACATGCCATGGTCTAGGGTTACGCCTCCCATACTTGAGCTCGAACCACCAACCTTCCGACCTTGAGTCCGACGCTCTAACAACTGAGCTATTCCGGACTTGTTTGTGAAAATGTTTGTGAAAACATGCCATATAACCTTATAACGCATACATTCATCACGCACTCATTCATAACACACATTTATCATACTCATTCATCACGTACTCAATCATAATGTACTCTTTCATATCGTACCCATTCATAACACATTCATAATGTACTCATTCATAACACATTCATTCTGTACCCATTCATCATACTCATTCATCATATACATTCATAATGCACTCTATGGTCTAGGGTTAGAGTTATGCCGCCTTGGGGAGACAGAAGTCATTATGACGTCACAATGATTGACAGGTGAAAGTAGGTGGGGCTTAATTGGCTTATTTGACTTAATTGGCTTAATTGATCACGTGATTGATGACATCACGATGATTGATTGCCGCAGATACCTTGTTTTCCTACTACTGTTATGTCAAGTTAAATATTGATGTTAATTATCATTTTGAAGTATATGAAACATACTTGCTAGCTATAGATGATTTGTTAGAATGTATTTCTGTAGAGACTGAGGTAAAGCATGCGAAAATTTTGCTAATAAGCTGTTTATATAGTTTTCCGGCTGAAGGTTTAGACAAGTACAATGAATTTTTGAATGGCATTCTAAATAATTTTAAAACTAAATCTTCTTTTCTTTGTCAAGATTTTAATGTTAATCTCTTAAATTGTAAAATTCACTCCAGGAATTTTACTAATTATTACATAGCTACGGTTTTTACCCCCACTCAACAAATCTGCAAGAATACAAGTTAATCTTCCTGATTAATTGACAATATCTTTGCTAACACTTTTTGTAGTGGTTACTTAAATGTTGTTTTGATAAGTGATGTAAGTGGCCGTCTGGAAATTTTTACTATACGGCAAAACAAAGGTTTCAACTACACTTCGAATAAACAGTATTCATAAGTAAAAACTGTAAGGGATGAGGCAGTAATAGCATTTAAAAAGAATTTGAAATCGTGTGATTGGAAACATTATTAGCCAGCTCTAATGTAGATGAAGCTTATGATTTGTTTGTTGATAAATTTAAAATATTGTAGGATAAAAACTGTCCATGCAAATTTGTAAGTTAGAAATTAAAACGCACTGAAAAGCAATGGATGGCCAATGACTTGATAGATGCTTGGCATGAAAAAGATAAACTACACAAAGAATTTATTAGATGTAGAACCATAACGAATAAAAACAAGTTTAAAAAGTACAGAAATAAATTAAATTCCATCCTTAGATATGGCAAAAAGTATACTAAATTATTGGAAACACAATATGGCGATGTTAAAAGCATTTGGAAAATTTTAAATTCTGTCTTAAAGTCTAAATAAGGAACTACTAACTTATTTTATGATTCAAAAGGTGTCAAAGTCAGTGGAAAAAACATTTCGACATTTTAAACGGATTTAAGGTTTTTAAAGGTAGGTTCTACTCTTGCTCCGAAAATAGAAAATGTTAATGACGGATACCTTTTTGAATACATGAAATATTTTTCAGGGGGATAGATGATGAAGATTTGTTAGACCTAGTACATCTTTTAAGAATAAATCTTTCTTAAATTTTAAAGGCATTGCTACAAGTACTGTAAAGAGAATTTTTTCGTCCATCATGTCGACTTTTAGTTATATTTGTAATTTATCAATTAAAACTAGAGTATTTTCCTAATGCCATGAAAAAAGCTGAAGTGTCACCACTGTTTAAATCTGGTGAATTATGTAAATTTAATAACTATAGACCCGTACCTCTATTACCGCAATTTAAGAAAATATACAAAATTGCTTGATAAGCAGTTAGAAAAATTCGTTGAAAAATATAAAAATTTTTAGTGATGATTTATATGGTTTTCGTTCACATAGATCAACAACATTAACCCTCTTAGAGCTCTTACAGGAAATAACTTCATACTATTGATAAAAAGTTATTATTGGCGTTTTTATTGTTTTAAAGAAAGCATTTTATACCAAAGACTATAAATTCCTTCTTCAAAAATTACACTATTACGGGATTAGAAATGTATCAAATCACTGGACAAATAGTTATCTTTACCAAAGGGAACAATATGTACATAGTGATGACAATAATTCTAATGTAATGCATGTACTTTGTAGGGTACCACGAGGCAGTATACTGGGTCCAAAAACCTTCTTATTTTGTACGTCAGTCATATAGTTATTGCATCCAGACTGTTTAAATTTATTCTTTTTTTGCGGACGATACCAATATAGTTTACATTGGTAAAGACATAAATAATATGTGTAGCACTATTACTTCGAAACCATTAAAGTCAAATAGGTGGTTTAAATTAAATACGTTGTCGTTGAATGTATCCGAAACCAACTTTATGGTTTTTTATTTTTCTAAATACTTTATTGCTAGCCATATTCTTTGGTGATAAATAGATCTCATGGGTTTCCTCCACAAAATTTTCAGAAGTCATTATTGATGATAAATTAAACTGAAAAGAGCTGGTTTCAATGGTACAATCCAATTTAGCTAAATGTATAGCAATTTGGTTTAAAGTGAGTATAATTGTCGACAACAGCGCTCTCTTTGTGATTTATGGTTCGTTTTTCTTACCATAACTGATGTTCTGTTTAGATATTTGGGGTAATTCATGTTTAACAAATGTAAAGGACGTTTTTATTCTGCAAAAAGAGCTATTCAAATAATAAGTGGCGTAAAAACATGACTATACTACTACATTAATTTTTGCGAACCGATTTTTATTTTTTCATGAAATATTGAATTAATTTTCATTATTATTAGACTTTGCTGGTGTTAAAGAGGCTTTAGAGTAGGTTCTTGGATAATTTTGAAAGTGAGCAATATTATAAAAGTGTATCAATTATTTTAAAATATGGACTACGCTAGCACTAATTACATTTAGGAAGGCAAATATATATATATATTTCAGAGGAAGATCTTTCGTATTTTTCGTGTGCGATAACACAACACATTATCAAAAATTCCTTATGGTTATTGCAGCTACAATTCTGGAAGCGACAGTAATTTAAAGGCAGATCTTTGATATTGCAAAAGGTTATAGATCTTTGAGTTTGGTTGATATTGTGAGAATCCTAGGATTGTCGCTATCTTTTATCTATGAATGTTTTGATCAAGTACTGAAGGGTTTTAATCCGGCACTATGCACTTACGCTTATGTACACTTATGCAACTTATGCAGACCTTTCCAGCCTCCGTAGCTCACACCCACCGACAGACAAAGGATAATATTAGAAGGAAGTAGCAAGGTAGACATTTTGCAAAATTTGTAAAAAAAAGATAATGGAATAAATTGCAAATTCAGATAAAGTTGGGCTTTATTACAAGATTTCCTTAACAAACAGCCGAGAAGAGTGGCACTTTATAACCTGGCAAAAAGTGTAGCTTTTCCTACTCTTTCGCATCTGATTTAAGACTGAAAGAGTAGCGCTTTTCCCTAGGTGAAAATCTTAACCACTCTTCGACCGGAAAGTAAAAAGTTGGATCGTGTTGATACTAACACACACATAAATCAACAAAATCTTTTAAATTGAAATTCATTTTATTCTAGTCTTAAAAAGGCCAATCATTCAAGTAGAAAGGATAATTAAATTTTTCTCTATTCTCACGTTTCAGTAGATGAACGAGCAGAAGACAGGGTTTATTAGTTTACCCCGCAATATGCCACTAGGGTTTCACTGCTTCGAGTGTGGAAAGCTTCGCTCGTCTTCCTTCTGGCTCACAAGAGAAATAACTAGACTAATTAACCTAATGAGGTGCCATTCCGACTCATACTACAGTTTTAAGTGCCCCAAGCGACTGTATTGAGACAAGAAACAATGTTGCAATCGTAAGCATATATTAAACCTTTAGTCAAAAATCGGAGGAAAGCGAAGAGGTCTGGTCGGATGTTCAAGACTGGAAGGGCAGCAAGGTGGTTTAGTGGTTTATAAGAGGCTCAACAGCTTTAAAGATTTACCTGATACGAGCAAATGGAAATTAAAACCATAAACCAAGAGTAAAAATTGGGGATTTCTGCTTTCAGTTTCTAACAGATCAGTCAGGTCTGCTGATGAGTTGAAATAAAAAGTATGAGTGTGACCGTAAAATGTGTTGGAAAGCAAAATTGCCAGTCGGTAAGGAAGGACAGCTAGAGGAAATATTAGATATGACAATACCTGCGTGGGACGAAAGGGATAATTAAATCGAGACTATAGAGAAAAGCCTTCTGGGAACTGTAAATCGATTACGAGGATTTGTTGAAAAATTGCCTGTTCCTCAAAGTCAAGAGTGTTAAGGCCCTCCTCCAGCTGTCCTTCCTCACCAACACATTTTACGCTCATACTAGTACTTTTTCTTCATTAGCAGAAGATCCCTAAAACGATTTTCCTTTTCTCAGCATGCCCATCAGGCAGGCGACTGGATGAGCCGTTGAATCTAAGAGGCCTATATTCTGCTGCAGGAAAAGTGGGCATACACGGATGAAAGACCTTCAAACCTCTGAGGTCGGGTATACATTCCCAAGAAAAGAAATATAGGTTTGAAGCTGAAAGATCTTTGCGGTAAATAGTATCTTTCTGATGCTCACTTGCGTTAAAAAGTTCCCAGGTTTCAGCATCTGTCAAGTTACCGTTGTCCCACTACTATACAGCCAAGGTTCCTACTAGGGATCTGCCTAACAAATTTTCAGAGGAAAAGGATTCAAATCTCGGGTGTCGGCCCCATAGTGAGTCTAGTATATTAAATCCGCAAGTGTGTTCAAGTCGCAGGCCGGTTCTTGAAGAAAAAAAAGGATACATCACAGCTATTTAAATTTAAATTTAATTTCAGGGGAGAATTATTTCCGTGGAACCGTTGAAGCAAAATTCACAAGTCGACAAGCAGCAGATATTAGGGCCAGAGCTTTTCCTGTAGAGACGATTGGGAAAAAATAATTCTGCCTGATAAATATCAGGGAAACACAATGCTCTCTGACTTAATTTTGAGATGTGTGCTGAATTAAACGCGTGATCTGAAGCAGGAATGGCAAAGTATTTAGCGTTTTGTTTGAAGGATTTCCCTTAGAAATTCTTACCCATTCTTCAGTTTCGTATGCGCATTAAACTCGAACGTTTGAGTGGTGTGTGTGAAATTGTAATCTAGTGCAATGCAGTTAAAACGGCTGGGCAGCAAAAAACTCCAGGTAAGAAGTTGATAAGAGAAATAAAACTCGAAACAGACAGTTCCGCCAGCCAGCAAAAAGAGTAAAGAGTAAAGAGTTAAGAAAAAGGTTAAAGACAAACGTACAATTCGACCATGGTACTATCGGACAAGAAAGTAAAGCAGATAATACAGTCCAAAGATTTTGGACATTGGAACACGAAGGCAATAGGAGGTCAGTTGACAAAGATTTTGAAGCAACTTTGAAGCAACGAAAAGATAGCCAGACGCGTTCAGACCCCAAAACTGATCAGGAAAACTAAGTGAAACTAGTAGCAGGTTCTACACCCAGGTCCCAGAAACTGAAATAGGACCCTAAAAGATCATTTTGTAAAACCATGTGTGCTTCAAGTTGGTTTGACAGATTTATATATCAAGGGAACAGCAACAGCGACCGAGGTAAATTTTGTAATAAATACTATGTCACATGTCACAATTTTATCAAGAACAACTTTTTAGAAAATACACAGATCCAACCGGCGTGAAGAGCAGAATATGGAGACAAGTTGAAATTAGCTGATGGCAGTAATATGTTAGTTGTTGGAATTTACCTATAATATTCAAAACTACAGAACTTGTCCAATTGAGGCAAATGATTTATTGGGGATTGATTTTATGAGGGGAAAAGAGTGTGAATGAAATTACAGGAATGGATCATATGCGGTGCACGGTAACTAAGAAGAAACAGTACAGACAATGGTGTGTTGGGTGGCAGCATGTGAAATTCTTAGTATTGTGCCAGACTCAGTTCACCTGGAGAGGTGAAATGGCTAAGTGTGAAAGGCGGAATCTTTCACGTCTTTAAGTAGTCATGAGCAAAAGTTTAGTAGATTCCAGTAACGGTT
Organism: Protula sp. h YS-2021; assembly: GCA_949752745.1. Classification (NCBI taxonomy): domain Eukaryota; kingdom Metazoa; phylum Annelida; class Polychaeta; order Sabellida; family Serpulidae; genus Protula; species Protula sp. h YS-2021. Next base: position 99,661,856 of record OX457027.1, on the reverse strand, counting down.
TAGTTTCAGTGAAAGTGGTGAACCCTCTAATGAACCTGTATTTTTGAACGAAAAATCAAAACAGCTATTGCTCACTCTGCCATTGATATTCATGGGTTTAAAGATGAAAAAAGAAATGCTTCCGCCGTTACCCAGGTTTTTCACGACGTGTAAAACGAGAGTAGTGAGAGCAGGCTGTGGGCCATATCCTGGATCCTTTACCGAAACATTTCCAAGTTATTTGACTGAGGTTGTGGCTCTGTCGAGGTGGTTGAGATGAAATTTGTCAACCCCGCCAAACCAGAAGACTTCCCCTGCTGTGATAGGGAAAATCATGTTTTTATGTCAAGAAATTTATCAACCACCAGTTTAAGCCCTTCATCAAGCTTTACCCTCGTCGGACTGGTTTAGAAGAGGATACGAGGACGGCAACATGTCGTGGTCCTTACTCGAAAGGCAAATATAGAATAACGGACTAAGAATTCAACACAATTGCTCTATCTGGAATTGGTGTTTAAAGAAGAGAGCGTCAGAGCAGCGTCAATGTCTCGTAAGTGTATCCGTGTTAAACGTGGAATATATATATATATATATATATATATATATATATATATATATATATATATATATATATATATATATATATATATATATATTGTGAACTGGAGTATGTGAGGATGAATGTAACTTCGGGCTCCGCCTATTGTATAAGAAGGGGTGCTGTTGAAGTTTTTGCACAAATCAGCGTGTAGCGTAAGGTGCAGTCGCGAGGTGAGGTGGTGTGGCTTTTTAGAGGTGCCATCAGGGCACGAAACAAAGGTTGCACAAAAAATTACCGACGCAGTCTAATTTAGGTCTCCAATTACAACCTACAGGTCGCGTTTGAAGACGGTTTATATTTTATTTTTGTCGCTTCTGGTATTGATAGTTGGTCCTTCACTGTGAGGATTGCCGTCAGCTTTTTTTTTTGCTTACGAGATTAATTGCGGTATCCATAAAGATGTGCTGCTCAGAGTGGGCATAATCGTTAAAAGTTAACTCCACTGGTTGGGAATAGTTATGGGTGTGTTGGAATCGGAGCTGTCGTAATGATAATACCCTGTTCATGGTCCACATTTACGTATCGACCAAGTTTAATTTCTTCGCGTATTTGCCTTTCGATCTCTGTTCGGTACGTTTTGTTGATCTTAGGCTATCAGAAAGATCAACGGGGATAAGCGGCGAACTAACCGTAATTATGTCAAACGCTTGCTTTAAGCCATTGGTTACAAAATCGCAGTCAGGTTTATTCTTGAGTTCGGTACTCCAGGTGTTTAAATTGTCCATTAAAGGACTACAGATACTGGGTAATTATCACCGGCGACATTGTGGGTGGACATTATGACAACTAACCACAACTCAATGACAACTAACCACAATCCAAGCGCACCCGAGCTTCTAATCCTTGTGACGGAAAAAAAGGCCGAAAGTGGAAAACACCCGTTTATTGATAACGCGGTTGTCTGTAAAACAAACAACAATTTATAATTACAATGCAATAACAAAAAATACTCTTTTAAATTTGACACCAATTCACGGACCAAACCTACAAAGGTAAACTTACGGCCCGAAACTCGTACATGAAAACACTTCAACAATTACACGGGATGATTGCACCAGTAACACGAGGTAATATAAACAAAATTCTATATTTACCGACTATGCGAGCCTTAAAATCCCAAAACAGCTCCTCTTTGAACACACTTCAAAGAAAAACTGGCACAGAGATGCACGCTTGACTGACCAGTTAAAATACTGGGAGCGGGAAACGCATGGGAACCACGGAAAAAAAGACAGACTTCACACTTTCAAAAGGAACCCTTTGATCATCATAACATGGCTCCCAAAAATTATAACATAATTTTGTAATGCGAATTAAAAGGACTACATATAACACATTATATAATAAAAAGGTCTACACATAACACATTATATAATAAGAACGATACTAGCCATAAAACACAACAGCGGCTCCCACAGTCGGGAATTAACCCCTAAAGCTATCTGCTGCTTCTACCAACAAAGCAAGTTTGTGGATAGGCCTATCAAGAAAAACCACAGGGCGTTTTCCAGTCTTGTCTAAATGTTCATCAGCCAGCATTAGTTTCACGCTTCTTCCAAGCCCAATTTATGCACCTGTGCCACTTTGCCCAACTTCCACATACTTCTATGGATTTAATCATCCTTGATTACGTCGTCTTAGAGCGTTGATGAAGGAGCTTGTCGTAAGTGAATTAACCAATTCTAGATGCACAGCTCTGCAGGAGAGGCAGGTAAAGACACAACACCAACGCTTGAATTCCTTTCCTCTTTATTTGACAATGAACGGACCACAGTAATCCACTCCACAAAAGGTGAAGGGAGGACTAAACTGTGTGCCGTCAGAAGGCAAATTTGCCATTTTCTGAGTTTGAGGGGACGCTCTTAATCTTCTGCAGATAACGCAACGATAGATAAACTTTGACGCTGCTGAGTAGCCTGCTAGAATCCAAAATTCATTAGATCTAACTTCTTTGAGGGTGATACCTCTTCCTTGGTGAACAACCTTTCTATGGTAGTGGCTGATAATCAGCTCTGAAAGGTGAGCTGACCTGGGCAATACAACAGGATGTACATTGGATTCTGGCAATGAAGAGAGTCGCAATCGTCCACCAACGCGGATGATGCCATTGTCCACAAAACAGTCTAGTTTGCGAAGCGAACTATTGCTTTTAACTGGTTCCTTCTTGGAGAGGGATCTCTTCTCATCTGCAAACGAATGACCCTGTACTAGCTCGAGGATCTCAGTCTCTGCCTTTCTAAGATTTTCTGCATTTACAGAGTCGTACAACTAGAGCGCAGGACGGTTTCTGGTGCCGACACGTGCTGTAACTCCTTTAATTGACCGCAACAATGAACTTCGCCACTGAAGTATCAACGCAACCGCCTTTTTCAAACGTGTCCAGGATGAGAAGTGGTCAGATCTTGAAACATCGAACCCGTCGCGAGTCGTGTTAGAAAACACTACGGCCCTTTTGACTTCAGGGTCATCTTTCGCCACAACAATCTCAGTCTTAGGCTCAGGTAACAAGCTTCGCCATAAAAACTCTGGTCCAGGAAACCATCTTGACTTCCGAAGTTCTTCAACGAAGCAGGCTCTGGAGGCCAAGTCCGCTATGTTCAAGGTACCGGGCACATGGTGCCATTGCTCTACACTAGTGTAAGTGTGAATAAGTCCGACGCGATTAGCAACATAGACGTGAAAACGAGAAGCTTTGTTTTGAATATAACCCAATACGACTTTACTATCCGTATAGAAAAAATGCTTTACGTCAGAGTACCGCAGCTCAAACTCTAAGAACTTTGCTGCCTTGGCTGCCAAAACTGCTGCAGCCAGCTTCAAGCCCTCTGGTTTGACACATCGTGAAATTGAAACAGCTTCTAGCTTACCCAAATAGGCTAGCCATCGCTGAAATTGAGGGGCGATGTGCTCGGAAACCTCGTCATACCAGTCAGTCCCTTCAATGCAAACGTGTTAAAATACGCTTGCCGACGAGTGTATACGACGCAATAAAACCTACAGGGTCATATATCGAAGCCACAGATGCTAGAATACCACGTCGAGTCAGCATGCGCTGTTTGACAAATGTTTTGAATTTGACGCACCATTCAGTGCCTAGCGTTCGCTCGATTGGAATATCTTCAAAACGTAGATCGAGTTTGTCGACCGTCTTGACCTCCTGTGAGACTGACTCAAGTACCGCGGGCGAATTGGACACAAACTTATGAAGCTCGAGTCTGCCCTTAGAGCATAACTGTGTAGTGGGCTGGACAAGACTTATTGCAGTGTCGTCGTCACTGACGGAAATTAGCCCATCATCCACGTAGAAGTGATTGTGCAAGAAGTCATCCTCTCCAAACTCCTCAGAGTAATCTGTAGCGATCTGTTTTAGTCCTAAGTTACTACACGAGGGGCTATCGGATGCCCCAGATATGTGTACACACATGCGACACACCTGTGGATCCCAACTTGTGTCACCGCCTGGCCACCAGAGAAATCGAACAAAGTCATGTTGAGCCTTTGGAATCCTGAATTGATAAAACAATTAAGTTATGTCACAACTAAATGCAACCAGCTCTTTCTTGAATCTCAACAGGACAGGACGCCTAACAAGGAGTTTGTTAGATCTGAACCAGGTAATAAGGTGTCGGTTAAGGACTTGCCCATATAGCGGACACTGCAGTCGAACACCACCCTGAGCTTTTTCTTTTGTTCGTTGTACAAACCGTGGTGTGGGATGTACCACACCTCTGTGGGATCGTTATTAGGAGTCTCTACAGGCTCCGCGTATCCCTTCGTCAACATGTCTTCCATGAAGGCAGTGTACTGGGATTTGTTATCTGTATTACTGTCCAATTAGACTTCAAACTATGCAACCTTTTGTCAGCCAGAGAACGGTTGTTGCTCAAATCGGGCGAGCCGTCTCGGAACGGTAAAATCATGACGTAATGGCCATCCGGGTCTTGTTGAATGTTACTGCGCATTGTATCAAGGAAAGCAAGATCATCACGAGACATTCCTTGTTCTACAGAAGACGAGTCCTTAAAATCCGTCTCTAATACTGCAACGACGTCACGAGTTCATATGGTTTCTTTAGCGCTAGTCTTGAGTACTAGCTGAACCGACTTTGATTCCATTTCAACTCCTAAAACTCGGTGGCTAAATCCGATCGGATCGTTCTCCGCGCTCCTGTGGTCAAAACTCTAACGATACCCCAGCCCAGATCAGTGCGTAGGACAAAAGGGCCGCCGTCTCGGAAACTATAACCTCCCTAGGAGCCAGAGCCCTGGTGCAGTTGTAGCCTATCAACAAGCCTATCTCCACACCTGCCACAGGCATTAGCAAATTGTCTATTCGCCGCAAGTATGGCAACTTTCTGGCCATAGCAGAAGTGGGTATGTGTGAGCGACCTGCCGGCATCACGTTCCTTGTGTAAACCGACGGAAGAGGAACACGTAAGTCGCTGTCGAAGCCTCTGACCGTTAAGCTAACCTTTTGACATGTCACTTGTTTATTTTCAGCCAACATAGTGGAGAGAGAAAGTTTCGTCTTTGGTCCCAACACATTCAGTTTGGCACATGTACGGTCCAATATAAACGAAGTATCCGCTTGCGTGTCTACGAGTGCATAAGTGAGTTTTTTGTTGTTCGGCGCACTGTTATGGCTGACGAGGACAGGCACTATCATCGAGCTCTAACTAGCTGCCACTGTGGATGTAGCACCGCTATGGGTGGTAACCACGGCTTGGGTTTTACCTTGCGGAAGAAAGGGCGGGGCCTCATGTTGCAGAGCAGTACTGTTGCCTTTTGTCTTACCCTTGAAATAGGACTGCCATCTGTCGTGAAGTGCTGTTGGGTGCCCTTTGTTGCACACTTCGCATTTCGCTTTGCGCTTGCATTTTTTCGAAACGTGGCCAGGTGACAAGCAGCCCCAACATAACTTGTGTTTAAACACAAAGTCCTTCTTTTCAGCCTCGGGCTGAGAGACAAAGGATTTGCATTTCACCAACCAATGTGGTTTCTTGCAAAATAAGCACACTGGGGCCTTCTTAAAGTCCAGAGTATGCGTTGTAGACCTTTTGTCTACTTTAAGCGATCTGTCACTAGGTAACTTCGACCTAATGTCCTCCGATTTGTGGCCTCAATTTATAGTTTTGAACGACTCGTTGGCGATTTCTGACTCGTTGTACAAGAACAGCACAAAGGAGGAGAAAGGTGGAAAATTCTCCTTGTCGATAGTCCATCTATTGACCACGCGCTTCCATCGTTGGACCAACCATTCCAGAAGCTTCAACAACATGTTGCGATTCTCGCGATCGTCATCTAAAAATCGCAGGCTAGGCACAGACTCTGTAGCCACCTCTAGCTGACGTAAGTAATCTACAAACTTACGAAGGCCTTGGCCATCACGATTTTGGATCTTAGGCCAGTCCTGAAGCTTATCACGAAAAGCCTCACTGACCACAAATGCGTTTCCAAAACGCTGATCCAAGTGTTTGCATGCAGCAACAAAGACTTCAGGAGTACACAAAGACAAGAAACACTCCACGCACGGCTTGGCGTTGCCGTCTAAGTAACGCTTCAAATAGTGGAGGCGCTCTTCCTCAGGAATACCTCTGCTAGACACTAAAACCTCGAACGACCTCTTCCAACCTCTATACGAAAGTACGTCATCGCAAAACATAGAAGGTTCTGGAGGAGGTAAACGTGACAGCGGTAACTGGGAACACAGAGCACACATAAGATCCTGTTGAGCATCCCTCACATGGCCACCATCACTTTGCTGAACGAGATACTGGGTACATTTCTCCTCACTAGAGATTTGTTGCATACCGTTAATGGATTCTCCTAGCGACTGAAGTCGGTCTGCGCCACTGACCACACTTTGGACCACTTCAGCCTGGACATGAGGACCTTTGGCGGGCTCTGATCCACGATCTGAATCAGCCCGTCCGTCAGCACCACGGACGGATCCGCGCGCTGAACCACCCGCAATATCAGTTGCACTACGTAATAAACTGTTTGGATGAGCAACGACACGATGAGATGAACCGGCTTGACTACCGACTCTAAAGGATTGGCTAAGATTCGAAATTTTCGAATTCACAAGATTGTGCAAGGTATTGCCTTGTTGTTCGATAGAGGAAAGAAACTCCTTGTCGGAATCCTTGATGTCGAAATCGAGTAGTTCCATGAGTTTGTTATATTCATCGGAAAATTCGTCTAATTCGGCACAAAACTGTGCTTTAAAAGATTTCAGCCGATCCACATCTTCCTCAGACGATACAGCCGATTCGCACGCTGTGGCGCGTTTGAGAAACTTCCGAGCAAAACCCTTTAAACTGCTCAACTTTGTAAGATTTACCCTTTTCAGTAAGATGACGGACTAGTTTTGGCTTCACATCCTTAGTAAAACCACTTGTGCAAGGGAAGCCGATTATAGTCCCTTCCACAAGGGGGGCACTCACCATCTTGACCCGAGACTGACATCGTTAATGATAGACTATAATGAGCGACTTGTAAAAACAAATTAGTGTACCTACCTAATAACTTACATAAAGTCGCAATAAGCTTACGTTTCTGAACTGAGTACGGTTTTTATTTGAAAGTTAAATCGAAATGTAGGGGGCCGGCCAAACTATGATCAAGCAGTTTTAACCAATTCATCGAGATCGCAGCGCTATTAAACAACACTAGAGCCACACCATAGCACGATGTGAATGCACAAACATATGACCCACAAGGTCACTGACACCACGGTGCACCATACGCTCTAGTTTCAATACGACGTAAAGTACGAACATGTGACCCACAAGGTCACTGGCACCACGGTGCACCATACACTCTAGTTTCAATACGACGTAAAGTACGAACATGTGACCCACAATGTCACTGGCACCACGGTGCACCATACACTCTAGTTTCAATACGACGTAAAGTACGAACATGTGACCCACAAGGTCACTGGCACCACGGTGCACCAAGGTCACTTGCGACGTTCAACCGCTCAGGCGGTTAGGTTTTCTAATAACGTCATTTTTACCGCTGGTGTGATGGTGGGTGGAGTGAGCGGGAGGGGGGTAGGGATGGGGCGGATGGATGAGAAACTGGCCGCATATAATAATAATAATAATAATTATTGATGTTGTAAGTATTGTATCAGTTTGCCCTCATAACTCGAAGATAAGAACCACCGACAGAATCTCTCTTACGACGTCATAGCAGCAAAACTTTCAGGGGGTATGTGTAAGTGACGATATTCCATGGACACACAACGGAATATTTAGAAACAAATACTTTTTTAGTCAAACGGACTAAATTTAACAAAAATGCTTAGCCCAGAAGATAAAGGGTTTAAAATGTTCAGATATAAATGCTTTTGGAACGATAACCATGTCCAGTTCATAAGAATTCCATGGAAAGTCATGGTTTTCAGACACCCTCTCCTCCTGTCAATCAATATCACACCTTGCTGAATTAAAGCCGAGACACTACGCAGCTTATTGACAGATTCCATTTACCGCCAAAAAAATCTCACCAAATTTAAAGGCACGGAACCAAATCTAAACCTTTGAAAATGAAAAAAAAACGCACACAAAAAGAACATTAACCAATAAAACACAGTTTGTCAAATTCTGATAAAATATGACCATAATTTACCTCAAGTAATGTCCGATTCACAAGAATTCCATGAAAAGCCATGATGTGTGCTTTAAAAGTAGAATCAGCGTCTTATAAACTGTCCGAGGCAATGACAGCGCGGTGAAACTGTCCGGAGTCGTGATGGTAGTGAGCGCGCGTCATGGCAGGCGCGACGAAACTGTCCGTAGTCGTGACCGTAGAGCGCGTGCATCGTGACAGGCGGGGCGAAACTGTCCTGAGTCGTAATCGTAGCGAGCGCGCAACGTGACAGGCACCTACTATTATCTCATTACTAACACTACACATTCTGTCAAGATTGAACATTTTTCTATAGACATTTTTGTATGCAAATTTGAATTTGCTGTACATATATTCGTTATGATTACACCATATTTGTGTCGTATAGAAATTTGATATATAAGTTTTAAATAATAAAATCTTGACATTTTCAGTACACTTTTTAAACTGTTGATTATAATATTCCCTCGTGCGCATATTGCACTTATTTGTCTCATGATATCTTCGTTATCATTTAGTTCATCAGTTATTACATGTAATAGGTATCTGAAAGATTTACAAAAATAAGTATCTTATTACCAAATTTTGTAGGTTATAATTCAAAATATAAGATAAGATAAGATATCATTTTATTTCGAAACTTGCAACCGTTAAGGCTGAAATGCGTTCGAACATATAGGGTAAATATGCGACGAATATTGTGATCATTTATCAAATGTTTCAAAATATCTATTGTTATCTGTTGTTCTGGTTGTTAGTTGTTTGGTATTCATTATTTTTAAGTTAAAGAATTTCACGCTGTCTTTCTCGTCGAAATTTCTATAGGCTAAAATATAAAGTCACTGAAAGTTGAACAGCGAGAAAAGTGATGAAGGAATTTTTGTATCGCCATGTGTTTACATTTGGGATTGGGTGTTGTTTGGCTGTTCTCAGTGAGTACGACGACTGTCTAGGGCTTGGTAGAAGTTTATTTATTTTGTCGGTGGTAGCTTGAATTTTCTTGAAGAACTTTTTACAGATATGTCTTCTTCTTTCCTCAAGTGTTACAAGGTTGAGTAGTAGCAATGACTGGTCATATGTTAGTTGTGGGTTGATAAATTTGTAGGGCTCTTTTCTATATATGTTCTAGATTATTTGCCTGTTCTTTTGTTATACTTGTAATACTTGTACTTATTAACATAGCATATGATATATTTAGTTTTAAGTTCCTTGATTCTTATATCCAGATCAATTCCTATTTTATCACAGATATTAACCAATTTCTGTAGAAAGGTGCTAACAAAACTAGATCGTCAGCGTAGTATAGATGATTCAATGGTATTTTACCAACTGTCGTGAAGTTGGTATCTGTTATACGCGTGAGGTGGCTACGTGGAAACACTAATTGAAACTAAACAGACGCCAAGTTGCCGCCATATCTTTATTTACAAACGGAAGTCACTGGCTACGCATATACACAACAGTATCTATAATGTGTGTTGTGAAAATGAATATATACAAACACAGTAGTGTGAAAAGGTTGGTTCTACCACACTTGATGACGTCATACTGTCTGGAAGTGACGTCATACTGTCTGGACCGGAAGTGTTGTCTGGACCGGAAGTGTTGTCTGGACCGGAAGTGCTGTCTGGACCGGAAGTGAGGTCACGATAAGTGTTAGGATAGGCGCGACCATCCATGACGTCATAATGAGGTCATACTGAGGTCATACTGAGGTCATAATGAGGTCATAATAAGGTCATAATGAGGTCATAATGAGGTCATGCTGTGTGGCGGCTTCCTAGGGTTTCAGTCGATGATCGTCGAAGTCAATGAAGTCAAGCTTTCATTTCCGAAGTCAATCGACAACAGACCCTAAATAGTGATGACCTCCCCCCACCCCCCCCCCCGAAATTGTGATTTTTGTATATTTATCCGTTTCAGACGATTCTGAACATTTTTCATTTTTTGGGTCGATCGACCCCCCCCCCCTCGAAATTGTGATTTTTGCATATTTATCCGTTTCAGACGATTCTGAACATTTTTCATGTTTTGGGTCGACCGACCCCCCCCCCCCCGAAATTGTGATTTTTGTATATTTCTCCGTTTCAGACGATTCTGCACATTTTTCATTTTTTGGGTCGATCGACCCCCCCCCCCCCCTCGAAATTGTGATTTTTGCATATTTATCCGTTTCAGACGATTCTGAACATTTTTTCTTTTTTTTTTTTTTTGGTCGACCATATACACAAGTAAAATTCTGCTGAGTCAGCAATTTTAACAATTTTGAGCAAGTTTGAAAAGTTACACACCATATTTTGATTACATGGAAGTAGCATAAAAGCATGAGTGAAACATATATGTGATACATTCTGCTGAGTCAACAATTTTGAACGAGTATTGAATAAGTTTGAACAAGTTACACACCATATACCATCAAAGTTTTATAAAAGGAAGAGTGACGAGAAAATACTTCACAATGTCGGCATTACTTCTTGACAGATGTATGACTATGGGTGACGTCTTCAAAGTGAACTATATTGACTATGTGTTTTCAAAGCTTCCTGCTTTTGAATCGGATTGAATGCTGCAAGTGAAGAATTTGCATCTGCATTGGGAAGCTGTGGGAAAGGCTATTCCAAGAGATCGTTTCATCCGCTCGTTTCTACATGAATGTGAAGAACTGCATTTACTATCAACTTACAACATTGATTTAGCATTTATCAACGCGAATACAATTTGGGCAACTGACCCCATGTTAGTTGTAGCTACTAGAATTATTCTACATTATGATGATGATGGTCCAAATAATGTATCAGACCTTGTTCGGTTCAACCATGGACGAGTTGAAGTGAATTCAAAAGTTTGCAAGTTCTTTGAAAAGAAAGCTGACTCAGCAGATAGTTGGGTATAAAAGGGAGTGAACTCAGCAGAGTGGAGTCATTTCTCAGCAGACAGTTGGAGGGAGTGGATCATCAATACATTGTGGCAGTCATGGAGAACAAGACAAGCAACGCAGCAGCGCAGCGCAGCAGCAGCAGCAGCTTTAAAATTAGTGCTAACTTAACCATTACTGTGGAGCATGGAGAATATGGGCCATTTCTACGCATCACACGTGGAGAGAGATGGTGTGCTTATTCACCATCTTTGTGGAAGATTGTGTGCCAGAGCTTGAAAAATTTACGCGACATTGGCTTCAAACTATACTTAACGCAAACGAAGTGGCTTGAAGTCATTTCATACTTGGATATGCGCTATGTGAGTTTTGTGCGCACGTCACGGTTTGAAGGGAAAGAATACACACATCACATCAACATGAATGATGGTGAATGGGAGACACTGCTTCAGGAGATGGACAGCATCAACTCAGCCCTATCACCATGTGAGGAATGTCATGACAAGAAAACGATCATCAAGCTGCAAAAGGATGGTCGGATGAAGGTGTCAAAGCTATCCAAGAAAAGGCTGACTGAAGTTCAGTTGGAGAACATGAACGTGCAAAATCAACTTGGACTTACCTGCGACTATTGCGGTGCTTGTGGATATATGGAGGATTATCATTGCCACTGCCACAAGTATAATTGCAAGTTGTGTGAACCAAACAACTTCTGCGGCAAGTGTGGAGTACTTAAAGTCAGTGAAGCAAAGTAAAAGCCCACAAGACACTGAAACAAGATGGACGCATGTTTTAAAAATGCTTATATTGACTTGATGATTGCTAAACTTGCTTGCTGTGGCACTCCAGACTATCAACTTTATCATTTGGATGCTTTTTGGGATGTTGTACATCATAGTCTTGATGTGATTGAACTGCATTCAACATTTCTTGGAGAATGTCATAAAATTAGAATAGAAGAAGATCCTGACTTTGACTTTGATTCTGCACTTTATTCTGCTCGTACTGATGTTGAAGTATATTTCACCGTAGTTGATCATTTGAGAGATTGTTGTGAACTACAAGAAGAGGAAACCGAGCAGCTTTATCAGGTAACTTTAAAGATATAAAAACCTTTTAATCATCTTTGTAACAACAAAGTGAATTGATAACATAACAATGTTTTTCTTACTAGCAACTTTAGTTTTATGTGAGTGGTTTCAACGTAAACAAAGAAAGAACATGATAGAAGAGGCAGCAAATATATTAAAAGATATTTTATTACAGGAAGAAACCGACATGTCAGAATAAAACAACAGAAACAAAGTCAACATGGAGAATCTTGTACTATTCAGTGGTCATAAGGACGTTCTTTCAAACATGTTTCCAACACGACTTGAAAAGTATGGACATGTGTTCAACTCAAGTGAAGCGTTGTATCAATAAGCAGTTTTTCATCACCGTCCAGATATTGCTTCAGCCATTGTGTCATCCAGAAATGGATATGAAGCGAAACGTATTGCTAAAGGGATAAAACCATGTCCTTTATGGCATACAGTAAAGAGAAGTAAAATGCAAGATGTTTTACAAGTCAAATGGAATCAGTGTGTATTGTTTCGCAACAAGTTGAAAGAATGTAAAGACAAAACTTTAGTTGAAGCAACGTATGATCATTGGTGGGGAGCTGGTGTGAAACAAGTGTCATCTGGATATCCTGGTCAGAATATTATGGGAAAGTTGTTAGAACTGTTCTGTGAGACTTGATGTGCAGACGTGTGAACATGTAAATTTGAAGTGTGTTAAGTGAACAACAACTAGAAAAAACTTGCTGAACTTGACAGACTTATGCTGCATTGCCGGAGCAGCATAACTTGCTAAACCTGACAGACTTGTGCTGCATTGCAAGACTCACAAGACTGCATAATGGCGGACATGACACTGAGACAATATATTGTGCAAAAAGCTTATTGTGAAGAAATGTTATCAGCTGTAAAAAAGTTTGCACATTTAGTCTGTCCTGCTTGTCAACATGAAGAATGTCAAGAACATACTTGTCATACTGCATGTGTTTATACATATTGGAATGAAGCTAAATATTACATGCATTTAGATAAAGTGTTAGAGAATGCAAATCAACGTTGTGAGAAATATGGTGTAGATGCTATTACATTGGAAGAACTCAGTCATTGGTTAGTGTTCATTGAAGACCAATGGTCTCCAGTTATTCATACCATTGTATCCATACTTGATTTGTAAAAAACTTGTTAGTTAAGTTATAAATGCATGTTAGTTAAGTGATGTTGGTTGAGTTATAAAATAAAAGCTGTTCTGTTGAGAAGGTGGTTTTCATTCGGTGTGACCATGTCGACGTGGAAAGACTACTTGACCAATATTTACTTCAAACCTGGACAGCCTGGAGCATTTGCTGGTCCTTACAAACTGTATCACATCTTACGAAAACATAATCAAGCAGTCACACAGTCACAAGTGAAGAAATGGCTACAGGATCAAGATGCTTTTAGTTTACTACAACCTGTCAAATACAGGTTCAAAAGACAACGCGTGATTACACGTGGCATTGATGACATGTGGGATATTGATTTGGCTGATATGGGAAACATAGCTCCCTATAATGATGACATACGCTTTTTACTCATTGTCATTGATGTGTTTTCCAAATATGTCTGGGTACAGCCAATACCTAATAAATCACATACCAGCGTCATACAAGCTTTCCAAAAGATTTTTCATGACACACGACGAAGACCGCGAACTCTAAGGTCTGATAAAGGAACAGAATTTAAAAACAGATGGGTAAAAGTATTTTTGAAGAAAGAAGGCATTCATGCTTATACCACAAAGAATGAAACCAAAGCCAACTTTGCTGAAAGAGTCATTCGTACTCTAAAGGGAATGATGTATCGGTATTTTCTATATAATCAAACTTACCGTTACTTAGACATTCTTCCAGACTTGGTGTACAATTACAACCATAGACCTCATGGTTCTCTTCCTAATAAATATGCTCCAGCCGAGATTCGTAAAGACAACGAATCAAAAGTGTGGAAGTATATGTATGTCGACAAACTGAAATTGAAACCGAAGAAGAAGAAGTACAAATTTAACATTGGCGATCATGTTCGCATTTCTCACATTAAATATGTGTTTCAACGCGATTATCACATCAAATGGACGCAAGAAGTCTTCATTGTCACACATCGTTGTAAGAAGCAAGGAATACATTTGTATCGTATGAAAGACTTTTTAGACGAAGATATTGATGGCCATTTCTATGAAGAAGAACTGCAGAAAGTAACCAAAGATATTGAATCTATTTATAGAATTGAAAAGGTCTTGAAAACACGTAAAAGACGAGGAGGTGTGAAAGAATTATTTGTCAAGTGGTTAGGTTGGCCAAACAAGTTTAACAGTTGGGTGAAAGAAACAGACATTCAACAATGAAGCATCCATTTACATGTTTGGTCTCTGGACCTACAGGCAGTGGCAAAACGTCTCTGGTGAAGGAAATTCTAGAACAAAAGTTGATTCAACCCTCTCCAAAAAGCATTTTATGGCTCTATGCAGCAGATCAGCCTTTGTACAAGGGAATGAAAGGCGTGGAATTTTACCAAGGCATTCCAGATGACATTGAAGAGCGTTTTAACCCGAAGAAACCAAACTTACTTATCATTGATGACTTAATGACGAAATGTCATAGTGATGAGCGTATGACACGTCTCTTTAGTGTTGGCAGCAGTCATCAAAATCTAAGCATTATCTTTATTGTGCATAATTTATTCCATCATGGGAAAGAGATGCGAAATATTAGTTTGAATACACATTATATCATTCTGTTTAAAAATCCGAGAGACAGTCAACAAATTAGTACATTGGCGCGGCAAATGTATCCTGGAAGATCTCAATTTATCATAGAAGCCTATCAAGATGCTACAAGCAAACCTCATGGTTATTTATTCATTGATTTAAAACCAAAGACAAATGATCAACTACGTATTCGTACAGGCATTTTACCAAAAGATACACATTATGTATATATTGATAAAGCAGTGTATGAACCAGAACCAACTCATTTAACCATTCGCAGTCAAGATGTCTAAACGTATTCGAGCGAACCAGCCGTTTCTTCATTTGCTTGCACGCAGTGGGCCTAAACGACGTAAATCCTTGCTACAGCAAGCTACAAAGGAGGAATTAACAAGCTTGTTTGAAATTTGTTTGAATATATTGCAAGGACATTTACCCTTAAGCTCAAAACGGTTTAAGGAATTTAAACGTGAACGTCATACGCTACGTACTCTAGCAGATAAGAAGATATCCCTTCGACGAAAAAAGAAGTTGATTAATCAGAAAGGAGGATTCATTGGAGCTATTGCTAGATTGGCATTGCCCTTGTTAGCCAAACTACTGCTAAAATGAAACATACGATGAAAATGGTCCTCATTCCTGAATATGAATATAAAATGTTGCTAGAAAAAAAGGGAAAAGATGGTGAAATCAAAACGAAAGTGAATAAACTTTTACGTGGGAAACGAACACGTGAAAAGGCTATAGAAATGTCTCAACTTCTTGGTCGTCATTTACGAACAAGTCAGTCTAGGCAGCAAAAGCCCTCATCATCATCACCTGAAAAGCCAGAAAAGTTATTTTTAAGTCATTTTCAACCTATCTATCATGGAAAAATAACACAACTTTTAGCAGAACTGAAGAAATATGGTACGACATGGTCAGACAAGAATGAACTTGTGTTGAAAACGGGCGATATTATAGCAAATTCCAACGTGGTTGATTTGATGAAAGAAGCATTGGTGGCGACAAGAAGAAAAGAACGAGCCATACCATTATATGGCTGGCATCCATTTATCCAGGAAATTGTTGATGCTAATATTCCAAAAACAATGTTTAGTAAAAAGACCACTCGTGACGACATTACAACAGAAATGAAACAACGTCAACAAAGACAGTTTCCTGAAGGATGGGAAAATTTTAAACATGGCTGAAAGAGCTATGTTGTTGCCAAGAAGATAAACCAACTATTCCTGTAAAAATAAGATGTACAAGTGCTTGTTGTGAAGGAGAAGTCATAGATCATGTAGATCATCATCATGATGTGAAAGATCATTTACATACTTGGTCGAATGGCGCGCGCTATCGTGAAGTATATAGACAACGTCAACGCACCTATACCATTTAGTTCCCATCATGGAGTCAACAAGCTTTTACATCACTTTGCCTAGCAATGCGAGTATGACCTATTATCCCAACAACAAGGCTTCGAATTATCAAATTTGTATGCCTCGAACCATTTATCTGAATGGAAAATATGAAGTGGCTTTAGCTGAAATTCAATATCCACATACATGGACAACGATGAGACAGGGCATGGACTACTCTATTCAGTATCGACAAGAACTATTCGATGATCCTATTCTTAGCACTCTCGATATTCCTTATGGGTACTATAGAACCATACAAGAACTATGTGAGGCAGTCAATGAAGAAGCGACTAATGCTCTGAAACTTACAGAAGCTATTCGAATAAAGTATGATAAGATTAGACGACGTGTGTTTCTATTTCTCGATTATGGTTATGAAGTGTCCTTTTCCACTGGATTAGCTGAGATTTTAGGATTTATCCCAGATCACTGGTATACTGAAACATGTACAGCTGACCATAAAGCGGATGTGAAACAGGGGTTTTATACACTGTATGTGTATTGAAGCATTTGTGAACCACAAGTTGTTGGTGATTATTATGTTCCGTTACTACGTTCTGTTGGCATACAAGGCCATGATGGAGATATTATCATGAAAACGTATGGCGAACCGCATTATGTTCCTGTAAACACATCCAAATTTGACATGATAGAAATGAATATTAAGGACGACACAGGCCATAATGTTCCATTTCAAACTGGAAAGGTGATCTGTAAACTTCATTTTCGACCAAAAGCAATATGAAAGCTTATACACACGATCCGTCTGCATATCGCAACCATTTTCTTCGTCAAGTGGGCGGGGAATTACCAGGTTCAAAGGAGCGCGAATCCAATATGGCGATGGTATTGGTTCAATACTGGGATCATTGGCTCGCAAAGCTATTCCACTACTTAAGGCTGGGGCTAAGATCGTTGCGCCACATATTAAGAAGGCTGCAAAGAATGTCGCGAAAGATGTGACGGGCCGAGTAGCAGAACGTGTGTTTGGAGAACAAAAGCGTGTGCAACCGACGAAACGTGCCAGAAGACGAAAAACAGCCAGACGGATAACATCAAAATATCGCAAAGATATCTTTTGAAATCATGTCTCTCATTCATAATCATTCGTGTGAATGTAGTCTTTCTCCATTGGAATGGTTTCACGTACCACCAACGCAAACTGCTGTAGAGAAAAGTTATAATGTTGACTATCAACCACTTACAAGCATTAGAGAAGGCGCTCCAATAGAATTCTACATTCCTGCGAGTACAGAAGAATATCTGGATTTAAAGAACAGTAAACTCCATATTGTATGTCGCATTGTCAAGGCCGATGGAACAGAGTGTGGCGCAGATGATAATGTCTCTTGCATCAATGATGTGTTTAATGGGTTATGGTCTAATATTGAATTGTTTCTGAATGATCGTTTGGTTTCGCATAGTAACAATACTCATTGTTATACCAGCATTATCTCTCATCTCATCCATGACTCGGAAGAAAGTCTGCATTCTGAGCGCTCTATGCGTCTCATGTACAAGGATACTGCTGGGTCAATGAATAGTCATGAGGTGAAAAGACCTAATCATGAACGATATGTATCCGGGTTTCATGTCAATGCTGACGGCGGTGACTTGGCTGAGCAAGGCAATAATGGTTTACATCATCGTTATTTGCATACTCGTCTTAGCCGCGATGTTATGCTCGCAGGTGGTTTAAGGATAGATTTGTTTGAGCAGGATCGTTATCTTCCGAATGGCATCAGTTTGAAATTGCGTTTCCATAGATAAAAAGATGACTATGTATTGATGGCTGCAGATAATACCTATAAGGTAGAAGTGAAAGAGGCATTTTTAACCATTCGCAAAGTGAGGGTGAGTCCAGGTATTCAGTTAGGACATACAGATGCATTGATGAAAAGTCCTGCCAAGATCATCATCACTAGAAAAGAATGTAAAGTCTTAGCTATTCCAGCAGGATTTCAGTCTTTTGTGAAAGATAACATCTTTTTGGGTCAATTACCAAATCGTATTGTCATTGGTCTGGTTCATAATGAAGCTTTTGGTTGATCAGTATTGAGGAATCCATATGATTTCAAACATTTTGATCTGGACTATATGCAACTGTACACGGATGGTGAACCAGTTCTATCCAAACCTCTCAAGCTTGACATTACACAGAACAAATACCTGGACGCTTTTGAAACGCTTTACAAATCGTTTGATCGATTGAATGGTGAGAAAAGTTCCATTATAAAACGGGAAGATTGGCCTAGAGGTTATGCTTTATTTTCGTTTGACTTAACACCGGATTATGATGGCGATGATCATTTCCCCCTGATCAAGCATGGGAATTTGCGGCTAGAAATGAACTTTGCTACGGCTTTGCAACATACCATCAATGTCATTGTCTATGCTGAATTTGACAACATTATTGAGATCAGTGCAAATCGCAGCATCCAATTCGACTACCAGTCATGAACACGAAGCAGATTGATGCCATATTGAGTCATGATGTCATGACCAAAGACTTGTTTCAAGGCGTGTTTGCCATGGATCAGTTACCGTCTTTACAACGCGGCGCCTATGTGATCAACACAGACGATCAAGATGAACCAGGAGAACATTGGGTGGCAGTGTATTATGATAAAGACCCTGTGGAATATTTTGACTCTTGTGGACTATTACCTCTCGATGATCGTTTAGACATATTTTTAAGAAATGACTTTATGTATAATTCTATCTCATTACAAACGCCAATATCATCATCATGTGGTTTTTATTGTGTATATTATATATTACATAGAGCTCGAGGTCAGAGTATGTTTGATATTGTGAATATATTAAAAAGAAAGGATGGTGATTTTATTGTAAAGGATTTTGTATATAGACATTATAAACCACTGTTTTATTAATGTTGTTGTTGTTATATTAGTTAAGTTGTAGTTAAGTTGTTGTTATATTAGTTAAGTTGTTGTTATATTAGTTAAGTTGTTGTTGTTGTTAAATAAAACAAACCAAGTTTTCAAACTGTCTTGTTTATTGTGTCTATTTACAAAGTTTACAAAGTCTATTTACACTATTTACAAACTCTTAACTACAAAGTCTATTTACACTATTTACAAACTTTTATTTTCAATACATTCATCAATGCATGCAATTCATCAGAATCTAAATTGATATAGGTATCATAGACATTATACCCGTGTTTGTAAATGCTATGAAAGCTCACATAACACACATCACCAAACTTTATCACTTTCACAGTTTCATGTTCAGACAGTTTCAGTTCATATCCTTCTTCTAAGTCAATGTCCATCACACGCATACGTTGTGTCAGCTCAATGGATTTGGTACCCCGCTTGAGTTGTATTCCTCCCTCTTTGAATTCAAGCGTTAGGTTCTTTCCAATCCAATGCTTGTAACAGAGCGTACCATTCCACTGTGTTGAGGGTGATGTAGTCGTAGCATTCTGTAAGCTCGTCATACTGACGAAATTGTACAAACACGTCTAGACCGTTCTCAGTCACACGCACTTCTAATTCATTTGAGACTGCTAGGAGAAAGCCGGGTATTCTCAACTTGTCTAGGTGATCCTTCAACACGGATTGGTCATCAAGTGATAGGACGAGATACTGTCCAAAATGTCTTAGCACAATGTCATCATATTCGTTTCTCAGATATGAGAATCCATGCGTCATTGGTTTATATTCCGATAAAAAGTCTTCCATCTCGTTCAACAGTCAGATGAACTATGAGCTGTCTCCTTGTCTGCAAAGACGTTTTTATGCTCGCAAGATGGTGAAGAGTGGATGTTGTATCGCTTCTAGGAATCGTAAGACTGCGCGCCAGTTCTTGATATCAAAGAGGATCAAATCTGTATATGGTGTATCTGGCACAACTCCCTTATAATCCTTTGGATAATCCTGTAAAAGATTTCTACAGATTTCTACACGTATGTTAGAATCATATTCAGCTACCGTCACTTCCACTTTATTTTCAAGTCTACGTTTAAACCCAGGTTCAAGTGGTATGTTTTTAAAGTCTTTCCACACTTCAGGTTTAAACCGATGATAACTTGTCTTAGAATCTAGTATCACTTCATTCCTCTCATTGACAGTAAGGTAAACACCACCGTTCAGCATGAGTGCATTCATGATTGTTACCTTGTTATGAGCCACCGTCTTGTATACGAAGCCTTTTATCCACTTCTTTCACCTGCTTCTTCAGCATTTTCCATTCAGGTATTGTCAGCAAAATTCCCTTTTTCGTTGGACGGTTTTTTCCAGTCCCCTCATCTCTGAGGTATTTGCGAATGTTTATCACACCTTCATTACTTTGTTTCATAATCTTGATATACTTTCCATTGCCTAGAGAAAGCATTCCATCCCACGACTGTGGTGTTGGTGCTATCTCCACTTTTAATTTCTTGATGGTATTGTCAGGATGTTTCACATTCATGTCTTTGACTGTATCAGCAAGAGTATCCATATCCGTTGTTGCAGATCTTTTCCGATTATGTTGACGCTTCAGTGTTCACACCTCAACTGACTCTAAAGTTGAAGTGTCTCCCCCTTATATACTGTAATGCCCATGCGCCAAAGTGGAATAGCCATCACTCATCACATATCGCTTGTCATCAAAAGGAGAGAGAGCCACTTTCCTCAACTTCTCCGAGAAGATCTGGTGGTCATGACTTCGAATGATGTGCCCTGTGGTTATCGTTTGCGTTTGGTTGAACAAACTGTCTCTATACTGGTGATGTTTCATACGTCTTTGACACGCGCGAGTGATGCCTTTGGCCGTACGTTTTTCTTTCCCACCATACATCATACTATACATTTTCGGCCGAAGTCCAACAAACTCTTCAATGGGAATGCCCGCCGTCTCATCTTTCATTTTCCCAAGCACTTTCTTGTTCACGTTGGAATGCAGGAAATGATCTGGCGGATAGTCACTTGTGTCGAACAAGTCAGCATCTTCCTGCATGTCTTTGTAGATATCTTCCGTTTTTATGTCATAACATAGATTGTCGGTGTCGCTGAACAACAGCTTGGCGTCGGGATACTTGGTTATGATGTAGTTGTAATGAAAGTGGAACATGAGCACCTTGCTGAGGTCGAGAATGGTGAAACCAACTTGAATGGGTTTATCCAGAAGCAGATCCACTTTGCGCAAATGTACCGCGGTCAAATCTTCGTTGAAAATTCTAAATTTGTGGAAGGAAGGTTTGGCCACAAGTTTCTTGAACCGCTTTTCTTTGTGAACAAGTTCCACAATTATGCGCTTTCTCACATTTTCCATGGTTTTGCCAAACACAGAGTTGTTCATCAGTTTGAAAAAGTCTTTCTCAAACGAGTTCTTGGCCAACTTTCTCTTTTCCGTGTTTAAGGAGATGTATTTTGCCAACCATTTGCTCTGTGCAAACATGATGGCACGGTGCACCTTCATGACTTTCAATCCCAGTGAGACATATTGCTGTAAATTTCTATAATGAAGCACATATTTCTTCTTGTCGCACAAGTTGGGAATGAGCTTTTCACTAGGCTTACCTTTCATGTTTAGATCTTTCCGCAGCTTCTGACTATGTTTTGACAATTCTCCCACTTTCACACATTTCCGTTCTGGAGCCACTGGATAGTGATTATGATGATCATGGATTGAATATGGGTATTCCAAATCCACTTCTAAAATGTATCCAATCTCATCATCTTCATCCACATCCATAAAGTCAATGGATTCTGGCTCGCTCACCCACATAAATCCACTTTCCGGCATGCTTTGCGACATGGCCCAGCCATACAAGTTGTTTGCATCCAGGTACGTCAAGTAGTTGGTCGGTTTCAAGGGATCGTAATCTGCTACGTAGGGGTTATTTGCTTTCGCATACTTGTGTGTGATGACAGATATTCCTCCCCGTAGACCTTGTTCAACCATTTGGTACATGTCAATGTCGTTGATCAATTCCAATTTCACCTTTGTCGCTTTCAACATGGCCTCCCACGACAGTCCTGGCGCTGTATAGTAGTGAGCTGGATCCAATTCATACGTGTTGAGACATACGTGACGGAAGTTTTCAAACACGTCAGCCAGCAGCAACACATCTGATTTCAGGTACAAGTCATGGTATTCACCAAATGTAGTACAGTGGAATGTCTCCCACACCTTCTGCGCATGCGCATAATCCTCATCGCTAATGTCTTCTTCACTGAGTAGACTGTAAAACTTGTCTTTGGAAGGCAGTTGTGTTTCAGCAAACTTGGATGGCTCGTCCACGTAATCGTAGGGGTACACTCCCTTTCTCAACAGTAAATCTTGTTGGTCACTATCGTGAATGTGTGATGTCATGTTATAAAAGTTGTCTTTCCCTTCTGCTGCCAGGTTGGAGACCAGCTTCTGTAGAGAAGTACTCATGAACTGAAAGCTGTCTGTAAATTTCAGATTGCTCAGGGTGAATGCAATATATTTCTCAACGGTGTTGGGAATGACCGTAATCGTCTCATTTTTGAACTTTCCAATTTCTTCCATGATCAAATGGCTGTCATAGCCTCGTAAATTGTGGAAAAAGACAGGAATGATGAAAGAATCTTCAACATCCTGCTTATCCTTTCGAAGTCGAAATTGTAAATTGCATTGACTATGTGCAGCTCCGCGGTATTTACCATTGATATGGTCATGATCTCTCACATGATCTGCTCCTAGAGGCTCATGACAAATGTAACAATCTGTGGCGTTCTTATAATGCTCTTCATCTTCATGAGTCATCACCATTTTCTTTTTCTGATGTAAACCATGCACAATACGATCACGCTCATTCACCATATGGTCTAAAAAGACTTTCACAGCATTATCTCCTCGATACACGACTGGTGCACGTGTATCATACTGGCTGACAACCACATAGGCAAAGCTGTTTGGACGATGATGTTGATACCTAACTTCTTCATGCTTTTTCGTGAAACATTCAAAGTCTGCATAAATGACAAAGGGCGCTCGCTGTTGTTTGGCTACATTCTTGAACTTGATGAAGGGTTCCTTGGGGAATGATAAACGTTGTGCGCCATGCTTGCCACACACTTCACAATGCTTGTCTAACAGATCTTGTCGCCTAAACCCGTAAAGACAGTTGAAACAATAAAATATTGCATTCTGACGCTTTGTTCGATAAGCCATCAGTCTGCTGAAATTCTTGATGAGGCAGTAATGTCTTGTCTTGTCATTGCTAATCAAAAGCAAGTTGATTTCTCTCGCGCTGGTGTTTCGACTGAGTTGTATGGGAACAACTACATCATGTTCATATCCAAACACGTTGATGGACACATCATTCTCCTTTTCAAACTTTGGAATGTCTGTAATCGGTGTTGGAAATGTCATGCCTTCCACCTTCAATTCATTCTCAAATAGCTTGTATTGATGCACACGCTGTGGGTTTCTATCTGTTGAAGGGTGAAGGTGAGCCAATACTGACCATAAGAAACACTTGCTGTCTTTATTCTGAATGTTTAACACACCTTTCGTACTCTTTACTTTCTTCGGTAGTGGGATAAAACTGCTCGCTTCCAGTGGCGCTGACGTAGCTGTATGTACTTCAATGAATAATATGTTATCCAACACCCAGCCAGAGCCTTGTCGCTCATGTTCATCAAACCTGGTAAACAATTCTTTATAGGCTTCTGGCAAGTCCTTCTCAATATCTGTTGGATTGTATGCTGCATATGTTGGACTGCTGATGAAGGCATTATCCACTTGTTCTACCATCACGCCTTCAACATTTGGTGTCATTTTCTTGAAGCGTGCATGCACGACAATGTACCATTTCATGCCATGGCTTAACGTCTCTAGCAAATGTCTCTTGATTCTATTCTCTTGTTGTCGCATTTCAAGTAGCAAATCTGATCCATCTTCAGGCTCAAACCGCCTTTCCTGTGCGTTTTCACCAAGACTCACTCTTCTGCCTCTGCCTACTTGTCCTGTCTCTTCTTTCTTTCTTTGTTCTTCATGAGACACATTTTCCATCTCATCACATGCATGTGTCTCAAATGCATCCAAAGATGAAAATATCTTGGCGCATTTACAGCAGAGGACTGGATCAGGTCTTTCAACACCATCTTGTACGGTCTTTCGTCTCTTGACTTCAATCTGCTCAACAAGCTCTTCATGAGCACGTTTCATCCTAGCTGGTTTGCATGTATGTTCCACGAACACTTCCAGAGATGGAAATGTCACATCACAATCATGACAGTAGACTGTTACCATCGTTGTTGCTAGAACTGAAATGAAGTAAAATATACGTTTCACTCTTCCTTTTATACCACTTCAATGGTGTGTTAACTCAGCAGAATGTATCACTAGTTGACTAGTTGACATGTTTCACTCATGCTTTTATTCTTCTTCCATGTAATCAAAATATGGTGTGTAACTTGTTCAAAAATTGTTCAAAAATGCTGACTCAGCGGAATTTTACTTGTGTATATGAATGTCTCACTTACAGTTGTGAAGTTGTACTGCTGCACAGCAGAGACATCTAGCGGTGAAGTTAAATGGTCTGCAAAATGGTATTCATCCGCGAAGAAGCACTGTAATGGTGAAATTTTCAGTCAACTATAACGAAAGTTATCACAATTTTAAGTTAAAATGGCGGTAAAAATGCATACAGCCAGCTGCGCAAATAGCCTATGACTACTTTATAACAAAAGTTTACATAAAACTGAATCAAACAGTGAAATTTTCATATAAATCGACCAAGTATAACGAAAGGTATTGTTTTACAAAGTTTCAATTAAGCAAATAACCAAAGTTTGTTTACAAAGTTTGTTTACAAAGTTTGTTTACAAAGTTTGTTTACAAATTTTCAATTATGTAAATAAGTCAAGTTTGTTTACAAAGTTTGCTTACAAATTTTGTTTATAAAGTTTGTTTACAAATTTTGTTTATAAATTTTGTTTACAAAGTTTGTTTACAAAGTTTGTTTATAAATTTTGTTTATAAAGTTTGTTTACAAAGTTTGTTTACAAATTTTATTTATAAAGTTTGTTTACACAGTTTGTTTACAAAGTTTGTTTACAAAGTTTCAATTATGCAAATAACTAAAGTTTGTTTACACAGTTTGTTTACAAAGTTTCAATTATGCAAATAACTAAAGTTTGTTTACAAAGTTTGTTTACAAAGTTTGTTTACAAAGTTTGTTTGCAAATAACTAAAATTCACTTTTTATTTATAAAGTTTCAATAAACACTTACCGAAATAGTTGTCACTGGATGCCATCCCTGGATCTGATGTGATTCAATTGTAGTGTGTAACTCTTGCTCCACTTACCGAAATGACTGTCACTGCTGTATGCTCATCCCTTATATACCCCTCTGATGGAACTGAAGCTGACTTGACAGAATGTTGCTCGCCTAAGGGGGTGGGGGGGTCGGTCCATAGTATGTCCTGAGGGGGGGGGGGGGGTCAGTCCCGACTGCCGCCTAGGGGGGGGGGGTCAGTCCCGACTGCCGCCTAGGGGGGGGGGGGAGGTCATCACTTTTTAGGGTCTGTTGTCGATTGACTTCGGAAATGAAAGCTTGACTTCATTGACTTCGACGATCATCGACTGAAACCCTAGGAAGCCGCCACACAGCATGACCTCATTATGACCTTATTATGACCTCATTATGACCTCAGTATGACCTCAGTATGACCTCAGTATGACCTCATTATGACGTCATGGATGGTCGCGCCTATCCTAACACTTATCGTGACCTCACTTCCGGTCCAGACAGCACTTCCGGTCCAGACAACACTTCCGGTCCAGACAACACTTCCGGTCCAGACAGTATGACGTCACTTCCAGACAGTATGACGTCATCAAGTGTGGTAGAACCAACCTTTTCACACTACTAAACACGTAACTACATGTTCATTTGTGCTTGGCTGTTTTCATGAGTTGCAGCTTTTGGCTTAGTGGTTAGCACGCTCGCTTAAGAAGCGAAAGGTTCCCAGTTCGAGCCCCGCTTGCGACTCACATATTTTCACAACACAACCATAAACCTATCTACATGTAAACATGTAAAAAATATAAACTCTAATAAGGCACACCCTTCGTTTTTTGCTATCCAGTATCTTTAGAAGATACTATTTAGCCGTTTTTCAGACTTAACTGATATTGTTCAAGGAACACATATATGGAAAGTGACGCATTATCAGATGCATTTAATTTCATTTCACAGAACTTGTTCCACTGGAACGAACGACGTGCGCAGCAAAACTTTATTAATATGAACACTATAAACAAAATACATCTCTATTTACTTCACATGCGGTTTGCGAGCAGAAAAATAACCTAAAACACGGTTATTTATTGGTATTTCTCAACATTCACCCATACTAGTACATGTTATGGAGGGCCAAGAACAATTAAGTAAAAAGTTAGTGTAATTTAATTAGAAACTTTTAAATAGGTGACTGCGATGTGTTACATGGGCGATAATTGGCTTTTCAATGAATGGACCGTTGGCATGTGGAACTGGTCCCAGCGGACCCTTTCTGTCTTCCTAGGACAGACAGGGTCACAGTTCCCAAGACAGAAATGGCCACTGCTCTTAACTTTCCAGGTTGTGTATCTTTTGGTGCACGTTCTAGGCCACCGAAGTTCGAACTGAGAGGCTTTCTTACGAGACGAAGAACACTCAAATTGAACAGCACTTGGTCTATTACGAGTAGCTGCAGAAGATGATCAGTATAAGAATGGTGTGGTAAATTGCGCAGCGTCTCTTTGTAACGTTAAAGTGCAGAAAAGTCAGCTTCCTCACTTACCTGTCAAATTCTTCTTTACGATGTCAAGAGGTCAAAAATTTTAATAAAGGGATTAATGATTATCTATAAAATATATACGAGTATTTATATTATTGGTAGGTGCAGAATTAGTTATAAATTTATTCAGTACACCCCACTATATTTCGTTTTTTATTTTTTATGTGCTTTTTGAAGTACCGGTTAAAAATTTTTCGGTGGATTATTAAAAAATTTGCTGTCACTTTTGAACGTAGTAAAAATGCTCCCTGCATGTAAACAAATGTCATTTATTGTGGGAGAATCATGGCTATTTCCGTATTCTTTTCTTTTAAAGAAAGTGTGAGACAAAAGTTGTGTATCATTGCCGTTGTACTTTTAGGACCTTTAGCAAATGCCAATAAAGACTTGTGGGTTGTTGAATTTTGCACAACATCGCCACAGAAGTACCTCAAAGCGAGCGCAGTTGACTTGCATGTCGTTATAAAGTGAGGATTTGTAGCGGTACGCCGAAGCTCAGCAGTGAGTCGCTTCTTATAGCTAGCTTTTTCTTAAAAAGCGCACTGAGGAGTTAATTATTTATGTTTATTGTTGTCGATAATAGGGATTTCTGTATCTTGATCTATTTTTCTCTGTAAAATATTACCTGACCACAGAAACTGCGCGCCATAACGTATAATTCGGCCATTTGTGTGATGCACCCTTTATAAAATAATGTTTGTGCAACACACCGCACACACGAATGTTTTATTTGCAACCAGGTGCGTCTGTGAACTGCTCTTACTAACTGCGTCATGCGGGGACGTTCCGGCAATGAACATGGTGAGGTCGTGTTCCGTCGGGGTTCAGTTCCTTGATAAACTGCGTTGCCTGGAGGATCTGCGATGAGCTCAGCCGCTTTCCTAAATAGCGGTGATTCAGCAGATATGTCGCTAGAAAGACCGATTCAGTAAACGCCTGTTGGCTTCGTTTGGTAGCCATTTCCTGTTTCCGAATATCACCAAGCAGAGTTAACCAAATGTCAACTGCTTCGGCAATGGTGGCCGATTCTGATTGGGCACGGTTCAGCGCAACAGTAATTGCTTCAAAAATCACAAGCAGGTCGCAGGCAGCCCTTCGAATCTGGATATTCTCCAGGTACTTTCGTTCTGTACCACTAGCTGGCTGCAGGTCGGAGATGATCTGTACAGGTACTGCCCAGTTGCTACAATAGAGTAGAGAATCGCGAAGCGAGTTCCACC
The DNA here is from genome assembly GCA_949752745.1 of Protula sp. h YS-2021. Lineage (NCBI taxonomy): Eukaryota > Metazoa > Annelida > Polychaeta > Sabellida > Serpulidae > Protula > Protula sp. h YS-2021. Next base: position 99,633,561 of record OX457027.1, on the reverse strand, counting down.
GTGTTTCCGCTGGCAGCGGGAAGGAGGAGGAGGAGAGAGGTTGGGGGGCGGGGACTTTGTCATATTCGCCTGTTTCAACTGTGCTTGACGGCATGTTTGTTTCTGAACAACTTCAAAACTGTGAGAACCTGATTTATTGTTTGCGACTGTCCCTTGTTAATATCCTTTGCAAGGAGATTCAACAAGTGCGATAGGTAATCACTTTGCTCCCTCGGACCTCGCGCGTCACTTGACGCATAGATGCCATATTGGCTGTCCCGTCTGTGACGTTGACGTTGAACATTTCTTCGGCTTTCGGCATGGAATCGAGTAGTATTTGCGACGTGTATTCTGTAGTATGCGGATGGCCCGTAGTGTCGATGGTGTCGACTAGATAGGTGGAACCGCTTGATGTAATGGAAACAGCGATCACTGGGTCGTTCGTGATGTTGGACCACCCATCCAACGCAAGACTGTCAAACTCACCTGAAAAATAATTACAATTGCAATTACCATCAACAAAAACACTAAACAAATTCATAAACAACCAGCCGCTTCTTTACTCTTAGTTGTAATTACACTTGCTAACGAGACCCAGTTATAATAGATTTTTATGTAATTGCAATTAGCCGTTGAATGATTCCTAAATGATTTCTAATTGCAATTGTGAAAGTGAAAATGTGCAACACACCGCACACACGAACAGTTTAATTGCGACCAGGTGCGTCGGTGAACTGCTCTTATTAAGTAACAGTTTAACTGCGATTTTGTACTGGCATTTCCTAGCAAAGAATGAAAAACTTATCACTAAACTTATGCAACAGTGCTCCGGCAAAATTTATGGAATGCCGGCGAAAAGCCCCCCCCCCCCCCCCCCCCTCCTCGGCGAAAATCCCTTCCGTTTTTGCACCCCGGCGAAAAGCCCCCCTCCCCCTCTTCCTTATTAGCCCAGCTTACGTTACACGTAAGCTGGGGTATTCCTATCGGTTTGCGGGCGGTGTCCGTTAGTTAGTTAGTTAGTTAGTTAGTAAGTTAGTTAGTTAGTTAGTTAGTTAGTTAGTTGTTTATTTAGTAAACTTTGGTTCAAAATGCATCTCCTCCTACAATTTTGATCCGATGTCATTTATTTTTGGTGTGAGGTATCCCTAAGGGGTCGTGCATACGGCTTGTGCTTTTCTAGTCGATCGGGTGATTTTTGAATTTTTGGCGAATTTTTAAAGAAAAAATTTTAAAATGTATCTCCTCCTACATTTTTGACCCGATGTCATTTATTTTTGGTATGAGGCACCCCTAAAGGGTCGTGCATACGGCTTGTGCTTTTTTAGTCGATCGCGCAATTTTTGTATTTTTGGGGAATTTTTAAAGCAAAATTTTCGAAAATAATTCAAAATGCATCTACTCCTACAATTTTGATTCGATGTCATTTATTTTTGGTGTGAGGCATCCCTAAGGAGTCGTGCATACGGCTTGTGCTTTTTTAGTCGATCGGGTGATTTTTGAATTTTAGGGGAATTTTTAAAGAAAAAAATTTAAAATGTGTCTCCTCCTACATTTTTTACCCGATGTGATTTATTTTTGGTATGAGGCACCCCTAAAGTGTCGTGCATACGGCTTGTGCTTTTCTAGTCGATCGGGTGATTTTTGAATTTTAGGGGAATTTTTAAAGAAAAAAATTTAAAATGTGTCTCCTCCTACATTTTTTACCCGATGTGATTTATTTTTGGTATGAGGCACCCCTAAAGTGTCGTGCATACGGCTTGTGCTTTTCTAGTCGATCGGGTGATTTTTTAATTTTTGGGGAATTTTTGAAGAAAAAAATTTAAAATGTATCTCGTCCTACATTTTTTATCCGATGTCTTTTTTTTTAGCCCAGTTTGCTTTTTAGCCAACAGGGCTATACAGATGGGGGCAAGTATCGTCCGTCTGTCCGTGCCCACAATGATTATGCTATGTGGTGGATTTTCGGTACATCCGTCACTTATGTGGTTTTTCTTCCTTATGTGGTGGTTCTTATGAGGTAGCAACATAAGCACCCATTGAGCACAAAACAAACCACATAAGGGAGTCCGTCAAAGTCCGTAGATCAACTGTCCTGTAACACCATCTGTTGGAAAATAATGCAACTATAAAGCTAATTTCTAAAGCAAATAAGGAGAGCAGCATTTGTTTAAATCCCGCTGTGGGGTGGGGAGAATCTTAAGAATACACCCACTGCGAACAATGTTTGTATTTTGGGGGATTTTTTGAAGAATAAACTTCAAAGTGCGTTTCCTCCTACAGTTTTTATCCGATTTCATTTATTTTTGGTATCTAGTACGAGGCAGCCCTAGATGGGTCGGGCATACGACTTGTGCTTTTTGACTCGATCTTGAATTTTGATTTTAGGGAAAATTTTTGAAGAAAATACCTCAAAATGAATCTTATCCTACAGTTTTATCCGTTTATTTAACTTGTGTTAATGTGTGGTTATTATTTAAACATGCACACTGGTCCGAAATATGAACCGCGCATCGACGCAATTTAAGTTAACATGCGCCGTGATCCGAAATGTGAACCGCGCATCAGCGCAAGTTAAACAAACATGCGCACTGGTCCGAAATGTGAACCGCGCATCAAAGCAAGTTAAATAAACATGCGCACTAGTCCGAAATGCGAGCCGGGCATCAACTGAAGTTAAATAAACATCCGCAGTTGTCCGAAATATGAACCGGGCATCAACGCAAGTTAAATAAACATGTGCACTGGTCTAAAATAAGAAACGCGCATCAACGGAAGCTGAATAAACATGCGGAGTTGTCCGAAATGTGAACCACGCACCAACGGAAGTTGAATAAACATGTGCACTGGTTCGAAAGCGCAACCGGTCATGGACGCAAGGTAAATAAACATGCGCACTGGTTCGAAATGCGAACCGCGCATCGACGCAAGTTAAATAAATATGTGCACTGGTCCAAACAAAGAACCACGCATCGATGCAAGTTAAGTAATCATGCGCACTGGTCCGAAATGTGAACCGCGCATCAACGCAAGTTAAACAAACATGCGCACTGGTTTCAAATGCGAACCGCCTATTAACGCAAGTGAAATAAACATGCGCACTGGTCCGAAATGCGAACCGGGCATCAACGCAAGTTAAATAAACATGTGCACTGGTCTAAAATAAGAAACGCGCATCAACGCAAGCTAAATGAACATGCGCACTAGTCCGAAATGCGAACCGCTCATCAACGGAAGTTGAATAAACATGCGCACTGGTTCGAAATGCGAAACCGGACATGGACGCAAGGTAAATAAAAATGCGCACTGGTTCGAAATGCAAACCGCGCATCGACGTAAGTTAAATAAATATGTGCACTGGTCCGAACAAAGAACCACGCATCGATGCAAGTTAAGTAATCATGCGCACTGGTCCGAAATGTGAACCGCGCATCAAAGCAAGTGAAATAAACATGCGCACTAGTCCGAAATGCGAGCCGGGCATCAACTGAAGTTAAATAAACATGCGCAGTTGTCCGAAATATGAACCGGGCATCAACGCAAGTTAAATAAACATGTGCACTAGTCTAAAATAAGAAACGCGCATCAACGGAAGCTGAATAAACATGCGGAGTTGTCCGAAATGTGAACCACGCACCAACGGAAGTTGAATAAACATGTGCACTGGTTCGAAATGCGCAACCGGTCATGGACGCAAGGTAAATAAACATGCGCACTGGTTCGAAATGCGAACCGCGCATCGACGCAAGTTAAATAAATATGTGCACTGGTCCAAACAAAGAACCACGCATCGATGCAAGTTAAGTAATCATACGCACTGGTCCGAAATGTGAACCGCGCATCAACGCAAGTTAAACAAACATGCGCACTGGTTTCAAATGCGAACCGCCCATTAACGCAAGTGAAATAAACATGCGCACTGGTCCGAAATGCGAACCGGGCATCAACGCAAGTTAAATGAACATGCGCAGTTGTCCGAAATGTGAACCGGACATGGACGCAAGTGAAATAAACATACGCACTGCTTCGAAATGCGAACCGCGCATCGACGCAAGTTTAATAAATATGCGCACTGGTCCGAAATTTGAACCGCGCATCAGTGCACATTAACCAAACATGCGCACTAGTTCAAAATGTGAACCGCGCATCGATGCAAGTTAAATAAACATGCGCATTTGTCTAAAACAAGAACCGTGCATCAACGCAAATACTAAAAACATGCGCACTGGTCCGAAATGGTAACCGCGCATCAACGCAAGTTAAATAAACATGCGCATTTGTCTAAAATAAGAACCGTGCATCAACGCAAATAAAAGAAACATGCGCACTGGTCCAAAATGTGAATCTCGCATCAACGCAAGCTAAACAAACCTGCGCACTAGTCCGAAATGCGAACCGCGCATCGACGCCAGATAAATAAACATGCGCACTGGTCCGGCAAAAGAACCATGCATCGACGCAAGTTGAATAGACATGCGCAGTTTCCGAAATAAGCACCACGCATTAAATATATCCATTGGTCGGAAAAAACCACGCATCGACGCAAGTTATGTAATCATGCGCGCTGGTCCGAAATGCGAATCGGGCATCGACGCAAGCTAAATGAACATGCGCACTGGTTCGAAATGCGAACCACGCTTTGACGCAAGTTAGAATAGATATGCGCAGTTGTCCGAAATACAAACCGCGCATGAGTGCACGTTAACCGAAACGTGAACCGCACATCGACGCAAGTTAAGTTGACATGCGCCGTGATCCGAAATGTGAACCGCGCATCAACGCAAGTTAAAAAAACAGTATACATGGTCTCAAAAGTCACCGAGAGTCCTATGTCGACTCGATTACTTTTTGGTCACACAGGGTATCGTGAAAGCCACAAAGAAAACGAACATTTCATACTGTCCATTTACTGACCATAAAAGTATTAGCTTAATAGTTGACCTCTGTCTGGATAAAAGGGGTCCAAATTTTTGGAAACTAAACAACAGTTTTCTTCAAGAAGCAACTTACGTACAAACCGTTGAAAGGTTAATAACCGATAAATGGGACGAGTTATCATATATCCGAGATATAAGAGTCAGATACGATTTCCTAAAACTGGAAATAATGCAGTATAGTTTAATTTACGGCAAAAAAAGGGCCAGAGAAAGACGCGAAGAGGAAAAATCGCTCAAATCAAAAATAGAAATTTTGGACAAAAAAGTAATTGATGACGAAATTAGTAAGGACGAACTCATCGAATACGAACTTTGCAAGCAGCAGTTAGACACTCTAATCGAACATAAAACCAAAGGAGAATACATCCGATCTAGACTTGAATTTATAGAAAAAAATGAAAAAAATACATCGTATTTTTTTAATATGGCAAAACAAATATACGACAAAAAAACAATCACCAAGTTAAAAAGAATCGATGGATCCATTACCATGTCAAGCAAAGAAATTCAGTCTCATATTAAAGACTTCTATAGCAAACTATATAGCTCACAGGGCCTCAAGTCCGCAGACCCATCATTTTTTGAACAATTTAAACAAATGCCCAAGCTTAGTGTTTTTGAACAACAAAGCATTGAAGACAAGATAAAAATAGATGAACTTTATAGTGCCCTAAAAGCTATGAAACCAAACAAAAGCCCCGGCGTCGATGGCCTGTCTTCTGAATTTTATATCAAATTTTGGAATAACATTGGTCCCATACTTACTGACGTCATAAATACATCACATTCAGAAGGAGCACTACCACCCTCACTTCGAAGAGCGTCTATAACGTTGCTGCATAAAAGGGGTAAAGACCCTGAGATTATTAAAAACTGGAGACCAATCTCCCTATTAAATACAGATTACAAGATATTATCTAAAAGTCTAGCTAATAGAATCTCCCCATACTTAAATAAACTAATAAATGAAGATCAAACTGGATTTATAAAAGGAAGATACATTGGTGAAAATATTCGATTGATTTCAGACCTATTAGACTTTACTGATAATGAAGGAATCCCGGGTTTGCTCCTTCAAATAGATTTTGAAAAGGCCTTTGACAGTTTGGAATGGAACTTTATGCTGAAAATGTTAAAAAAATTTAACTTTGGACCGGAACTCATATCTTGGATTAAGCTGTGCTACACAGATATTTCTAGTACAGTAATGAATAACGGCTATAGCACCGGATGGTTCGAGATACGAAGGGGTGTGAGACAGGGTTGCGGTCTCTCCTGCATACTCTTTGTTCTCGCAGTCGAGTTCATGGCCCAAATGATACGAGACAACGACAAAATCATAGGCTTGAAGGTCGGAAAAGGGGAATTTAAGTTAACTCAGTTTGCCGATGACACAACAGGTATTTTGGGTAGTGTTGAATCAATTCCAGAATTTTTTCGAACGCTAGAAAATTTTGCAAGCCAGTCAGGCCTTAAAATCAACAAAGAAAAAACTTTACTTATATGGCTGGGACCTTGGAAAAAAAGGAAAGGCGCTTATGATTTAGAAGCGTCCCGAAACTGTTTCAACATGCTTGGAATCTCCCTTGGATACGACCTTAAAAAATGCAACGAAAAGAACATTATCGATAAAATTGCAAAAATGAGAGAAAAGTACCTATTTTGGTCTTGTAGAGGACTCAGCCTCTTAGGAAAAATTCTAATAACTAAGTCACTTGGAATATCTAACTTAATTTACTCCCTTTCTAACACTAGCTGTGACGCAGGTTACATAAAGCAAGCACAAAAAGAAACTTCATCTTTTTTATGGGGTTATTCTACACCAAAAGTTAAACATACCACTATAATAAGGAACTATGATGAGGGTGGACTAAAAGCAATCGACATCCAATCACAGAATATGGCTCTCAAACTTGCTTGGTTACCAAAATTAATGCAACGAAAAAAGTGGTCAAAAGTAGTAAATTATTACTTAGATAAGGTTGGTGGCCTAAGTTTGTTAATGCATTGCAACTTTGACGTAAAAAAACTCCCTCATATGCCTCCCTTTTATCAAGACATCTTACAAGCTTTTAAAACAATATTTCAAACCTCGACAATGTCTAAGCAATTACTCTGGAACAATCAAGATATACTTATAGATAATAAACCCATATTCTTTAAGAACTGGTTCCAAAACGGAATTGTTTTTATACAAGATCTAATGAATAAAAATAATAGATGGCTGACATGCGATGAACTAACGAGGAAATATAACATCAAAGTTAATTACCTAACATTAATTAGCATTCAACAAGCAATTAAACAACAAATTTTACCTAATCAATCCTGTGCTTTAGGAAGTTGCACATTTAGAACTAGAAGTGGTCAGCGTTTAAATGTAACAAATTGTAAGTCAAGGGATTTTTATAAAGAACTTGTGAAACAAATAAGTCAACCCCCAACTAGCTTAAAAATGTGGAAGAACAAGGGGATAGATCTTACCCTAGTAAACAAAAGTATCAAAATATCAAGAGATGCATGCCGCGATAACAAACTACTTTCCTTCCAGTTCAAGATATTAAACGACATAGTAGCCAACAACAAAAATCTGGAAAAATGGGGAATCAAATTAGACAAAAATTGCTCTGAATGTAATGTAGAAGAAGATAATTTCCATCTGTTCATAAATTGTCCTAAAACAGTGGCAATAATAAGAAAAGCGTGGCAACTCATTGGTCTTAAAGGCTTTCACGCTACTGAGTTTCTGTTAGGATCTTGCAACAACGCTGAAAACCTTATTTTTCTTATTTTAAAATACCGAATATGGGATACCCGATTCCGTAATTTACCCTTCAATTATTCGACCTTCATGCATGAAGTAAGCATGTACATGCAAGTAGATAAGATTATCTTAGTCGACGATAAATACCATAGGAAATGGGGATCGTGGTCCATCAAGGACAATTGAAAAACGGATCTTGCTTTCTTTTCTTTTTTTTCTTATTACCTCGTTAATGCATGCCTACATTGGTCAAACCATATGGACGTCCCAAAAAACCCCACGACACTTCTGCACACTTCTTGTGTTTCATGTCTGTGTTTTCGTACAAACGTTTACTACATCACAGATGCGAGTGAATTTATAGACAATTGTTAAAATAACTGTAGTATTGTTTGGGTGCTGCGACACCTAGCGATGTGTAAACTGTGTGTCTGCAAAAGGTTTCTGAAAGGTTTTTGGTGTAAATGTGCGAGTAATTGATGTGACGTACAATGTCTTCTTTTTCAATAATAATAAAAAAAAAAAAAAAAAAAAAAAAAAAAGTTAAAAAAATATGCGCAGTTTTTCCAAAGGCGAACCACGCATTAACGCAAGTTAAATAAACATGCGCACTGGTCTAAAATAAGCACCATGCATTAACGCAAGTTAAATAAACATGCGCACTGGTCTAAAATAAGCACCACGCATCAAAGCAAGTTAAATAAATATGCGCAGTTGTGAAAGATAAGTTGTAAAATATCTTTATACAGTAAAGTGCCACATATATAATTCCGTTTATTTACAAATGACACACACAAAGCATAAACATTATTGACATTGACATGACGCCTGCTGGGAACCACACAAGGGCACGGGCAAATATAAACCACCACATAAGTATTTTTTATTCTCAAATAATCTTGTCCGTGACCTACCACTTAAATGCATTTCAGGCATATCAAATGCTACCACATAATGCAACCACCACATAAGATACCTCTCGTTGGCCCGTCCGTCCGTCCGTCCGTCTGTCCGTCCCGCGACCGTTAAAAGTGGAATAACTTTTTTATTTTTTATCCGATTCTTACCAAATTTTAAACACGAGTTCCTAACCCTTTACTGCATTAGGAAATATTTTTATTTTTGCCGTTTAAACCATTTTTGGTGATTTTATTGCCAATTTGGGCAAAATACGAAAAAACCTATCTAGTCCCTCATTTTTCATCGGAAGATTCCGAAATTTTTTATGAAGAAACTAGGACTAAGGGGTAAAAAAAGTACTTTTTTCGATTTTTGAATTTCGCCTTATTTTTGAATCTACTGAGCTTCAAAGTTTGCAACTTCTAAAAATTGGCAAATTTCCAATTTTTTTTTCTGAACAAAGTAGTTAAAGTGGAATATCGTTTTTATTTTTTATCCGATTCGTACCAAATTTTTTACACGAGTTTCTAACCTTCTACTGCATTAGGAATTTTTTGGTTTAAACCATTTTTGGCGATTTTATTGCCAATTTGGGCAAAATACGAAAAAACCTATCTAGTCCCTCATTTTTCATCGGAAGATTCCGAAATTTTTAATGAAGAAACTAGAACTAAGGGGTGAAAAAAGTTCTTTTTTCGATTTTTGAATTTCGCGTTATTTTTGAATCTACTGAGCTTCAAAGTTTGCAACTTCTAAAAATTGGCAAATTTCCATTTTTTTTTCTTACCAAAGTAGTTAAAGTGGAATATCTTTTTTATTTTTCATCCGATTCGTACCAAATTTTAAACGCGAGTTTTTAACCTTCTTCTGCATTAGGAATTTTTTTTTATTTTTTGGTTTAAACCATTTTTGGCGATTTTATTGCCGATTTGGGCAAAATACGAAAAAATCTATCTAGTCCCTCAGTTTTCATCGGAAGATTCCGAAATTTGTTATGAAGAAACCAGAACTAAGGGGTGAAAAAAGTACATTTTTCGATTTTTGAATTTCGCCTTATTTTTGAATCCACTGAGCTTCGAAGTTTGCAGCTTTTAAAAAATTGGAAATTTCCATTTTTTCTTCTTAAAAAAGCAAAGTTTCAATTTGCAGAGGGGCACAATATGTTACATGCAAGTACTTTTGGTTGGACTTTTCAGTAATTTTGTTGTCAGTAGGTCATTTCTATGATATTTTCAAGTGGGCGATAATAGGGAACATTGGGCGATAAAGCAAGAAAGTTGTAATTTTCGCTTTAAAAGTGCAGGGATCAATTCTATGTCCCGAAAATATGATAAATATGATATTTTTCGGATGGGCGATAATAGGGAATATTGGTCGATACTGCAAGAAAGTTGTAATTTTCGCTTTAAATGTGCAGGAAACAATTCTAGGACCCGAAAATATGATAAATATAATATTTTTATTTTTGGATGGGCGATAATAGGGAACATTGGGCGATAATGCAAGAAAGTTGTAATTTTCCCTTTAAAAGTGCAGGAATCAATTCTATGACCCGAAAATATGATAAATGTGATATTTTTCGTGTCGGCGATACTAGGGAACATTGGGCGATAATGCAAGAAAGTTGTAATTTTCGCTTTTAAAGTGCAGGAAACAGTTCTGTGACCCGAAAATATCATAAATATAATATTTTTCGTGTGGGCGATAATAGGTAACATTGGGCGATAATGTAAGAAAGTTGTAATTTTCGCTTTAAAAGAGCAGGAATCAATTCTAGGACCCGAAAATATGATAAATGTGATATTTTTCGGATGGGCGATAATAGGGAATATTGGGCGATAATGCAAGAAAGTTGTAATTTTCGCTTTAAAAGTGCAGGGATCAATTCTATGACCCGAAAATATGATAAATGTGATATTTTTCGGGTAGGCGATAATAGGGAATATTGGGCGATAATGTAAGAAAATTGTAATTTTCGCTTTAAAAGTGCAGGAATCAATTCTATGACCCGAAAATATGATAAATGTGATATTTTTCGTGTTGACGATAATAGGGAACATTGGGCGATAATGCAAGAAAGTTGTAATTTTCGCTTTAAAAGTGCAGGAATCAATTCTGTGACCCGAAAATATGATCAATTTGATATTTTACGGGTGGGCGATAACAGGGAATATTGGGCGATAAAGCAAGAAAGTTGTAATTTTCGCTTTAAAAGTGCAGGAAACGATTCTAGGACCCGAAAATATGATAAATATAATATTTTTCGTGTGGGCGATAATAGGGAACATTGGGCGATAATGTAAGAAAGTTGTAATTTTCGCTTTAAAAGAGCAGGAATCAATTCTATGACCCGAAAATATGATAAATGTGATATTTTTCGTGTGGGCGATAATAGGGAACATTGGGCGATAATGCAAGAAAGTTGTAATTTTCGCTTTAAAAGTGCAGGAATCAATTCTGTGACCCGAAAATATGATCAATGTGATATTTTACGGGTGGGCGATAACAGAGAATATTGGGCGATAAAGCAAGAAAGTTGTAATTTTCGCTTTAAAAGTGCAGGAAACAATTCTAGGACCCGAAAATATGATAAATATAATATTTTTCGTGTGGGCGATAATAGGGAACATTGGGCGATAATGTAAGAAAGTTGTAATTTTCGCTTTAAAAGAGCAGGAATCAATTCTATAACCCGAAAATATGATAAGTATGATATTTTTCGGATGGGCGATAATAGGGAATATTGGGCGATAATGCAAGAAAGTTGTAATTTTCGCTTTAAAAGTGCAGGGATCAATTATATGTCCCGAAAATATGAAAAATATGATATTTTTGGATGGGCGATAATAGGGAACATTGGGCGATAATGCAAGAAAGTTGTAATTTTCGCTTTAAAAGTGCAGGAATCAATTCTATGACCCGAAAATATGATAAATGTGATATTTTTCGTGTCGGCGATAATAGGGAACATTGGGCGATAATGCAAGAAAGTTGTAATTTTCGCTTTTAAAGTGCAGGAAACAGTTCTGTGACCCGAAAATATCATAAATATAATATTTTTCGTGTGGGCGATAATAGGTAACATTGGGCGATAATGTAAGAAAGTTGTAATTTTCGCTTTAAAAGAGCAGGAATCAATTCTAGGACCCGAAAATATGATAAATGTGATATTTTTCGGATGGGGGATAATAGGGAATATTGGGCGATAATGCAAGAAAGTTGTAATTTTCGCTTTAAAAGTGCAGGGATCAATTCTATGACCCGAAAATATGATAAATGTGATATTTTTCGGGTAGGCGATAATAGGGAATATTGGGCGATAATGTAAGAAAATTGTAATTTTCGCTTTAAAAGAGCAGGAATCAATTCTATGACCCGAAAATATGATAAATGTGATATTTTTCGTGTTGGCGATAATAGGGAACATCGGGCGATAATGCAAGAAAGTTGTAATTTTCGCTTTAAAAGTGCAGGAATCAATTCTGTGACCCGAAAATATGATCAATGTGATATTTTACGGGTGGGCGATAACAGGGAATATTGGGCGATAAAGCAAGAAAGTTGTAATTTTCGCTTTAAAAGTGCAGGAAACAATTCTAGGACCCGAAAATATGATAAATATAATATTTTTCGTGTGGGCGATAATAGGGAACATTGGGCGATAATGTAAGAAAGTTGTAATTTTCGCTTTAAAAGAGCAGGAATCAATTCTATAACACGAAAATATGATAAGTATGATATTTTTCGGATGGGCGATAATAGGGAATATTGGGCGATAATGCAAGAAAGTTGTAATTTTCGCTTTAAAAGTGCAGGGATCAATTATATGTCCCGAAAATATGAAAAATATGATATTTTTGGATGGGCGATAATAGGGAACATTGGGCGATAATGCAAGAAAGTTGTAATTTTCGCTTTAAAAGTGCAGGAATCAATTCTATGACCCGAAAATATGATAAATGTGATATTTTTCGTGTCGGCGATAATAGGGAACATTGGGCGATAATGCAAGAAAGTTGTAATTTTCGCTTTTAAAGTGCAGGAAACAGTTCTGTGACCCGAAAATATCATAAATATAATATTTTTCGTGTGGGCGATAATAGGTAACATTGGGCGATAATGTAAGAAAGTTGTAATTTTCGCTTTAAAAGAGCAGGAATCAATTCTAGGACCCGAAAATATGATAAATGTGATATTTTTCGGATGGGCGATAATAGGGAATATTGGGCGATAATGCAAGAAAGTTGTAATTTTCGCTTTAAAAGTGCAGGGATCAATTCTATGACCCGAAAATATGATAAATGTGATATTTTTCGGGTAGGCGATAATAGGGAATATTGGGCGATAATGTAAGAAAATTGTAATTTTCGCTTTAAAAGTGCAGGAATCAATTCTATGACCCGAAAATATGATAAATGTGATATTTTTCGTGTTGACGATAATAGGGAACATTGGGCGATAATGCAAGAAAGTTGTAATTTTCGCTTTAAAAGTGCAGGAATCAATTCTGTGACCCGAAAATATGATCAATTTGATATTTTACGGGTGGGCGATAACAGGGAATATTGGGCGATAAAGCAAGAAAGTTGTAATTTTCGCTTTAAAAGTGCAGGAAACGATTCTAGGACCCGAAAATATGATAAATATAATATTTTTCGTGTGGGCGATAATAGGGAACATTGGGCGATAATGTAAGAAAGTTGTAATTTTCGCTTTAAAAGAGCAGGAATCAATTTTATGACCCGAAAATATGATAAATGTGATATTTTTCGTGTGGGCGATAATAGGAAACATTGGGCGATAATGCAAGAAAGTTGTAATTTTCGCTTTAAAAGTGCAGGAATCAATTCTGTGACCCGAAAATATGATCAATGTGATATTTTACGGGTGGGCGATAACAGGGAATATTGGGCGATAAAGCAAGAAAGTTGTAATTTTCGCTTTAAAAGTGCAGGAAACAATTCTAGGACCCGAAAATATGATAAATATAATATTTTTCGTGTGGGCGATAATAGGGAACATTGGGCGATAATGTAAGAAAGTTGTAATTTTCGCTTTAAAAGAGCAGGAATCAATTCTATGACCCGAAAATATGATAAATGTGATATTTTTCGTGTGCGCGATAATAGGGAACATTGGGCGATAATGCAAGAAAGTTGTAATTTTCGCTTTAAAAGTGCAGGAATCAATTCTGTGACCCGAAAATATGATCAATGTGATATTTTACGGGTGGGCGATAACAGGGAATATTGGGCGATAAAGCAAGAAAGTTGTAATTTTCGCTTTAAAAGTGAAGGAAACAATTCTAGGACCCGAAAATATGATAAATATAATATTTTTCGTGTGGGCGATAATAGGGAACATTGGGCGATAATGTAAGAAAGTTGTAATTTTCGCTTTAAAAGAGCAGGAATCAATTCTATAACCCGAAAATATGATAAGTATGATATTTTTCGGATGGGCGATAATAGGGAATATTGGGTGATAATGCAAGAAAGTTGTAATTTTCGCTTTAAAAGTGCAGGGATCAATTATATGTCCCGAAAATATGAAAAATATGATATTTTTGGATGGGCGATAATAGGGAACATTGGGCGATAATGCAAGAAAGTTGTAATTTTCGCTTTAAAAGTGCAGGAATCAATTCTATGACCCGAAAATATGATAAATGTGATATTTTTCGTGTCGGCGATAATAGGGAACATTGGGCGATAATGCAAGAAAGTTGTAATTTTCGCTTTTAAAGTGCAGGAAACAGTTCTGTGACCCGAAAATATCATAAATATAATATTTTTCGTGTGGGCGATAATAGGTAACATTGGGCGATAATGTAAGAAAGTTGTAATTTTCGCTTTAAAAGAGCAGGAATCAATTCTAGGACCCGAAAATATGATAAATGTGATATTTTTCGGATGGGCGATAATAGGGAATATTGGGCGATAATGCAAGAAAGTTGTAATTTTCGCTTTAAAAGTGCAGGGATCAATTCTATGACCCGAAAATATGATAAATGTGATATTTTTCGGGTAGGCGATAATAGGGAATATTGGGCGATAATGTAAGAAAATTGTAATTTTCGCTTTAAAAGTGCAGGAATCAATTCTATGACCCGAAAATATGATAAATGTGATATTTTTCGTGTTGACGATAATAGGGAACATTGGGCGATAATGCAAGAAAGTTGTAATTTTCGCTTTAAAAGTGCAGGAATCAATTCTGTGACCCGAAAATATGATCAATTTGATATTTTACGGGTGGGCGATAACAGGGAATATTGGGCGATAAAGCAAGAAAGTTGTAATTTTCGCTTTAAAAGTGCAGGAAACAATTCTAGGACCCGAAAATATGATAAATATAATATTTCTCGTGTGGGCGATAATAGGGAACATTGGGCGATAATGTAAGAAAGTTGTAATTTTCGCTTTAAAAGAGCAGGAATCAATTCTATGACCCGAAAATATGATAAATGTGATATTTTTCGTGTGCGCGATAATAGGGAACATTGGGCGATAATGCAAGAAAGTTGTAATTTTCGCTTTAAAAGTGATGGAATCAATTCTGTGACCCGAAAATATGATCAATGTGATATTTTACGGGTGGGCGATAACAGGGAATATTGGGCGATAAAGCAAGAAAGTTGTAATTTTCGCTTTAAAAGTGCAGGAAACAATTCTAGGACCCGAAAATATGGTAAATATAATATTTTTCGTGTGGGCGATAATAGGGAACATTGGGCGATAATGTAAGAAAGTTGTAATTTTCGCTTTAAAAGAGCAGGAATCAATTCTATAACCCGAAAATATGATAAGTATGATATTTTTCGGATGGGCGATAATAGGGAATATTGGGCGATAATGCAAGAAAGTTGTAATTTTCGCTTTAAAAGTGCAGGGATCAATTATATGTCCCGAAAATATGAAAAATATGATATTTTTGGATGGGCGATAATAGGGAACATTGGGCGATAATGCAAGAAAGTTGTAATTTTCGCTTTAAAAGTGCAGGAATCAATTCTATGACCCGAAAATATGATAAATGTGATATTTTTCGTGTCGGCGATAATAGGGAACATTGGGCGATAATGCAAGAAAGTTGTAATTTTCGCTTTTAAAGTGCAGGAAACAGTTCTGTGACCCGAAAATATCATAAATATAATATTTTTCGTGTGGGCGATAATAGGTAACATTGGGCGATAATGTAAGAAAGTTGTAATTTTCGCTTTAAAAGAGCAGGAATCAATTCTAGGACCCGAAAATATGATAAATGTGATATTTTTCGGATGGGCGATAATAGGGAATATTGGGCGATAATGCAAGAAAGTTGTAATTTTCGCTTTAAAAGTGCAGGAATCAATTCTATGACCCGAAAATATGATAAATGTGATATTTTTCGTGTCGGCGATAATAGGGAACATTGGGCGATAATGCAAGAAAGTTGTAATTTTCGCTTTTAAAGTGCAGGAAACAGTTCTGTGACCCGAAAATATCATAAATATAATATTTTTCGTGTGGGCGATAATAGGTAACATTGGGCGATAATGTAAGAAAGTTGTAATTTTCGCTTTAAAAGAGCAGGAATCAATTCTAGGACCCGAAAATATGATAAATGTGATATTTTTCGGATGGGCGATAATAGGGAATATTGGGCGATAATGCAAGAAAGTTGTAATTTTCGCTTTAAAAGTGCAGGGATCAATTCTATGACCCGAAAATATGATAAATGTGATATTTTTCGGGTAGGCGATAATAGGGAATATTGGGCGATAATGTAAGAAAATTGTAATTTTCGCTTTAAAAGTGCAGGAATCAATTCTATGACCCGAAAATATGATAAATGTGATATTTTACGGGTGGGCGATAATAGGGAATATTGGGCGATAATGTAAGAAAATTGTAATTTTCGCTTTAAAAGTGCAGGAATCAATTCTGTGACTCGAAAATATGATAAATATGATATTTTTCGGATGGTCGATAATAGGGAACATTGGGCGATAGTGCAAGAAAGTTGTAATTTTCGCTTTAAAAGTGCAGGAAACAATTCTATGACCCGAAAATATGATAAATGTGATATTTTTCGTGTGGGCGATAATAGTTAACATTGGGCGATAATGTAAGAAAGTTGTGATTTTCGCTTTAAAAGTGCAATAATCAATTCTATGACCCGAAAATATGATAAATATGATATTTTTCGTGTCGGCGATAATAGGGAACATTGGGCGATAATGCAAGAAAGTTGTAATTTTCGCTTTAAAAGTGCAGGAATCAATTCTATGACCCGAAAATATGATAAATGTGATATTTTTCGGATGGGCGATAATAGGGAACATTGGGCGATAATGCAAGAAAGTTGTAATTTTCGCTTTAAAAGTGCAGGAATCAATTCTATGACCCGAAAATATGATAAATGTGATATTTTTCGTGTCGGCGATAATAGGGAACATTGGGCGATAATGCAAGAAAGTTGTAATTTTCGCTTTTAAAGTGCAGGAAACAGTTCTGTGACCCGAAAATATCATAAATATAATATTTTTCGTGTGGGCGATAATAGGTAACATTGGGCGATAATGTAAGAAAGTTGTAATTTTCGCTTTAAAAGAGCAGGAATCAATTCTAGGACCCGAAAATATGATAAATGTGATATTTTTCGGATGGGCGATAATAGGGAATATTGGGCGATAATGCAAGAAAGTTGTAATTTTCGCTTTAAAAGTGCAGGGATCAATTCTATGACCCGAAAATATGATAAATGTGATATTTTTCGGGTAGGCGATAATAGGGAATATTGGGCGATAATGTAAGAAAATTGTAATTTTCGCTTTAAAAGTGCAGGAATCAATTCTATGACCCGAAAATATGATAAATGTGATATTTTACGGGTGGGCGATAATAGGGAATATTGGGCGATAATGTAAGAAAATTGTAATTTTCGCTTTAAAAGTGCAGGAATCAATTCTGTGACTCGAAAATATGATAAATATGATATTTTTCGGATGGTCGATAATAGGGAACATTGGGCGATAGTGCAAGAAAGTTGTAATTTTCGCTTTAAAAGTGCAGGAAACAATTCTATGACCCGAAAATATGATAAATGTGATATTTTTCGTGTGGGCGATAATAGTTAACATTGGGCGATAATGTAAGAAAGTTGTGATTTTCGCTTTAAAAGTGCAATAATCAATTCTATGACCCGAAAATATGATAAATATGATATTTTTCGTGTCGGCGATAATAGGGAACATTGGGCGATAATGCAAGAAAGTTGTAATTTTCGCTTTAAAAGTGCAGGAATCAATTCTATGACCCGAAAATATGATAAATGTGATATTTTTCGGATGGGCGATAATAGGGAATATTGGGCGATAATGCAAGAAAGTTGTAATTTTCGCTTTAAAAGTGCAGGAAACAATTCTAGGACCCGAAAATATGATAAATATAATATTTTTCGGGTGGGCGATAATAGGGAACATTGGGCGATAATGTACGAATGTTGTGACCCGCGCATCAAGACAACCTAAGGAAACTTGTGCACTTGTCCAAAATAAGTACGAAAGTAAAATAAACATGCGCATTGGTCTGGAATAAGAGCCGCGCATTAATCTTTATTAAGTTAAATAAACATATGCACTGTTCCAAAATGAGAGCCGCGCATCAACGCAAATTAAATAAAAATGCGCACTTGTCTGAATTAGAACCGCGCATCGAGGCAAGTTATATAAATATGCGCACTGGTCGAAATGCGAGCGTTGTTTGAAGGTATCTATGGCAATCTATCCAGTCTACCAGATATACAAAAAATCTGTTCCCCATTTTTCTGGGAAAGAAATCTTTGTATGCATTTATCGGTCTATGTTCTGGTCCGGTGCTAAATTAATTATTGAGCTAGCTCTTTGCCGTCTCATCTTTTGAAGCTTGATATTTCAGGGAAATTCCTTCGCTCATGCACGCTGGAATGGGTCTTATTGCTTTTCGTAAGCTGGGACTTTGTCCTTGGACAAACTTGTTAACCTTTTTAAAAGATGTTTGTATTTTAGAAACTTAAAAACCATAAATCATTTTAACACTTTTGATATGCAAATCATACTTCAAAGTTCACACGTTTAAGGATCAGATTTCACGCTTTTTTTATAAGAGATTACACTTTTAAAGCTCAGAGCTCACACTGTTCGTGCACAATTTATAGTTTAGCACAGGCAAACATTGTGCCCAAGCCCTGTCAGGGTTTCGGCCAACGATTTCTGGTGGGTCGCAAAGTCATGGCAAAGTCTTTTCAGGGGCTCTTGCAGACAAACTCTCTCTTCTGTGCGTCGTCGCTTGGAGGGTGGCTGGCCGCGTGCAGACTGCTCCATGTGTGCACGCATGAGAGCAGCGTCTTGCTGGAGGCACTCAATGCCTACCCAGAGCGAAGGATAGTCGTGCCCGACCATATTGCGAATGCATTGTTCCACCCTTGGCACCAATTATTATTGCGCTCGCCATCTTCTAGAGTGGTGTTGTGTTGGTTCCATGCTTCCGGCGCGTAGCGGGGTGGTACGCGTCAAATCCGCACTGGTGGGGGTGTCGCATCGGGGTCGACCGCAGAGAGGGCGGATCTGGCGGTAGGAGCCCGAAACGTATGTGCCGTCAAGGTAGTCGAGAAGCTCCTCTGCACCATCGACATCCTGTGGCAACCTCTCCCGCAAAAGTGCGACACCATCAGCAATTGCATATGTAGGCACGAATCCTAGCGCACTCATCTCACGGGTAAATTTGTGAAATTCGTCTCTTTCTTTGTAGTGGTTTGAAAGATCCAGCTCTTGGATCTTTCTCCAGATTGCCTGTTTGAAGTGATAGAAGCAGCGGCGGATCTGCACCTAAGGCCCAAGCACGTCGCGTACAGCATTCGAAACGGCCACCTCAAAGTCGACCAATATACTCCTTGGATCGGGATCGTAGCCTCATCTCGTGCATTCGTCGATGACGGCTTGCAGGAATTCGTCATACACGGTTGAGGTCTTGCTAGGTAGATACGCTTACACACGTACGCGCGTATGCGGTCACTGCTCTATCATCCAAGGGAACGCGAATAATATACATCTGCTGGAACAGGCGTGGGCAGCTCTTGAAGGTGCCGTCCATGAACCATCGGTCCGCACGGCAAAGTTGCCGCAGGCCGTAGTCGGTTGCAAAGATGAGCATCCGTCCATTTTCGTCGGCGTCACTATTCTCGTAGATGAGAAATGACTGCGGATCTGCACCTCCTGTGGTAATGTACTCTGCAGGGAGAACAATTTTCGCGGCCGTGGCAGGGTCCTTTGGCAAGGCACCTAGCGGCGCATGGTTTTCGTGGTTGGATGGTCAACGCTCGCGCCAGGTTCCGACAGCATCAACTACTGGCTAAGGATGGTAAACGTTTTTTCGCGGCTTGATGTTGACCTTTGCTTCATTGCCTTTTTGACCTTGTCCAATGCCACGTTGACAGGGTCATGGGAATGCTCGGTGCTCTGTTTGAACTCTGTAACCACAGACCCTTTGCAATCATAATGCCGACGTTGTGAGCATTCCCATCGCATCGGGGTCTTTTTCTTGTTTTTTAGAGTATATGTGTATCCAGAAGCACATAGTTTCGAGGCACCTTTGTTGTTTTTCACTTTTTCCATTTTGTAATTTTTGCATTTGTCTGAGGTATACTGCATTATTTACTCACTATTTGCTCAGTATTACTTAAATAACATCTTTTTAATTTTAAGCAGAGATTTCATTCACTTTTGATTTTCAATTTTTATTTCCTCAGATTATTTTTTCGATATATTCATTATAATCATTAGATGATTGATGAAATACTCCGTAGCACCCCACCTTATATACCCTATCATGGCTAAACTCAGGCCCCTTTCCGGAGCTTAATCTAGTTTGCTCCCGAAGGAATTACGTGACGCCTCAGTGGTCTCCTCATCAAACAACAGTTTATGCTTTGAGGTTTCCATATCGCACATCAAGGAGTGGGGTCAGGGATTACGAGGGGCGATCGGCCTGATCCAGTCAGCAATAGCCTATTGTGTAGTTCATATCACAATAGGCGGAGACGCCTTTGTGGTCTCCTCATCAAACAACAGTTTATGCTTTGAGGTTTTCACATCACATAATATTTGAATTTTGACAGTTGACCTATATTTTCTTTAAATTGTTCAGAATTATCATCAATTACTTTTATAATAATTATCATAATTGGTACATTGCAAAAATGGAAGGGCTTTTCGCCGGGAGGGGGGGGGGGGAGCTTTAGGCCTGAGGTTCAAAAATGGAAGGGTTTTTTGCCGGGGTGGGGGCTTTAGGCCGTTTACCAACCCTATGTCTCTCTGCCAAATTCACACCCGGTCGAAGTATTCTGTAACATTTCTGACATTCTGGATTATCCACAATAGAGAAAGGTGAATTTGCAGCTGTAATAGCTCTCGTCATCTGAAGCTTCAAAGTATGAATTTCATCCTCTGAGGTGCGCACTACCTTTTTATCAATGTGTCCAACCTTGGGTTTTTTTGGCGGAGATGGTTCCATTTCTTCATGTTTTCTTTTTTGCTTCGATTCCACTTCTCTCTCGATCATTTTACAAATTGCGACAGGTATTTCTTATTTCTGCAATTCCCTGAATTTCGACTTTCCATGTTTTACAAATTTCTTGTGGATTTTGACTGTTTGAGATGTCTGTCAATATCTCCACACAGGAGCAAGACGCCTTTCCGACATTTTCCAGTTTTTAGTGATTTTTTTGGTCCGTTTCTCAATTTACAATTGAAAAAGCAGTGATATGGGGGGGGGGGGGAGGGGGGTGTTAAATACACCTCGCTCGACGTGTAACACTAATCCTTTGCTCACAAGCACACGCGGTTAAGACGAAAGACCGGAGTACGTTGCAGATATCGTTGCCACAGGGAGTTTCTGAAGATTAAGTGCGCGTTTACATACCCACTCCAGAGTACATGCTCAAACGGTCTTAACATTATAAGGCGCAAGGCCTTTTCAAACACTACCGGCATTGACCTGCTTGAAGCGTGTTGTCCGTCGCTATCTGTCCGTCTGTCCGTCGCTTTTTACGTGATTTTAGAATATACACGGCTTTAGCTTACATGGTTTTTAACTTGTAGTATTGTTTTCTAGTGGCTGATTAGTGACATGCTTTGACACACTGTAACGCTCTAAGGGTCGATCGTGTCGTTAAACAAATCATACAACCAACTAATTAACTTGAATCATACCAATCCTGAATTGTAGTATCGGTTCGGCAAAAGCTGGCCAACAACTGACAAAAATGTCAACGAAAGTACATTTAAATCTTGTGTTATCACTTCAGACTGTACATCATTAAGGTAATTACTTAAGAAAATAACTATTAAAAATGATATCCAGGTCAATATCTGCCTCCCTTTCATCAGTCTTGAGTTCTTCGTCTTCAAAAGCGGTTCAGCGAATAATTTTGCAATTGTGCTACTTAATGAAAACATTAGGATTACAGTTCTGGTACAGAACATCTTCATTATCAACAGTTGAAAATTGGAAAATATTTTAACATTTAGCACAAAATAGTGATAGCATGTGTTTGTGATTCTCGTTTTTTCAAGCTTGGCACAAATTCTACGCAACAACCACAGATAATAATGATTACTGTGTTACATCATTGTATTACCGTATTCTTCTCCACAGAGACTGCATGGAAACTCAACCGACATGGTGCATGTGTTCTTTCTTTTCATTCGTTAATTTGTAAATGTGAATATAAACAGCACTAAAATAGAATTGAACTAAAGCAGCTAGAAATCACGACTCCCGCAATACTTGTCATCTGGTTATATGCACGGAGGGTTTATTGCAACAAGAAGTGAAAGTAAATTTTATAATCATGCACCAAAAACATTTGAATTGATGTTTGAAAGAGTTAGAAAGAAATTGTAAGTGAAATATTATGGGTGCACAGAGCAAATTTATGCCTAATTATTCATCTGCCAGTTTTTAAGTGAAAGATGTGGAATCCATTAAAAATTTCGCCCGTTTTGCATAAAACGCTGTTTTGTACATGAACTTTCAACATATGTTTGTGTTAGAGGGATTGGCATGCATTATTCTATCCTCAGAACACGAATAGTTGACCCCTACTAGCGTAACAGTGGAAGCATTCGTAGCTCAGACGGAGAGATATACGGAGTAAAAGTAAGGAAGAGCTGACTCGAAGGAAAGATTTCCCGTATCCACTTGTGTATGAAAGCTCTTTTCTGTGCATTTTACGCATTTCATCGTGACCTTGCCCAACATACTGCTTGAAAGAAAACCGTTCAGTATCGCGAATGAAATCAAACAAAGGTGTATTCATTGAAAAGAGCTACGTGGTGATCACAGTGCAATGCGAATGGACAAAAACACCAAAAACGTGTTACACCATGCCTGTAGGCTGTTGATAGATATTTTATTACCAGGCCTTGAATGAGCGCATCATGGCCTCTAGTGCCTCTAGTTTGTACTTGTCTCTTTCCACTGTGGCATTTGATATCTTTGTTTCTTGAACTATCCTTCTGGGTTCTCGAAAATCTCATGGGAGGTGAACTGGACACAGGTCTCTGATCTCTTCTTTAACAGTAACGTCTCCATTTTCAAATGTACAATTTTTATGTTTATTTTTCTCCCTTAATGTAGATTTTAAATGTTTTCTTGCTCATGCATTTATCAGAATAAAAATGGATTGTATTGTATATGGTATATTTATAGTGGGTAAAATTTGTTGTGTGTGATTGAGGATTTCTGAGGATGCAGTGATTTAGCTGAAAATAGCAAAAATTCCATTTGGTCAACCGCCATTTTATTTAATATTTGTTTGCTTGTGTATAATTAAGTTCAATGCAGGCATGTAAACGAAACATTTAAAAACTTTATTTTTATCTCAAAACTTTTATTTTACTCAAAAAAAACTTCAAAACCTTACAAAAAACCTTTGTTTTGGTCGATGTTCATAAACCCCTTATCAATTTTTCTTTAACTGTTATTAGGAAATTTCAAAAACTATGAGAAAAACACATGAATTGAATGCATGAAAAGTTCAACAACCTATGAGAACTAAATTATCTACCACATGTAAATTTAAAAATACATGGTGAGAATTTGTTTTTCTTTTACGCTGTATGATGTTCTTTTTCCCCATCCCACCCGCATATAGTAGATGCATGTGCGGTTAACGGAGTTGCCATGGGTCTCGATAATAAATATTGAATCAATCAAGAAACCTAGTGTAGTGTAAGAGTCGGAACACTTTCATTATCCATGCACAAGTGATCAGCATGGATAAAGTGCTCACGGTGTTCACTAGCAACGATCAAATATTCGCTTTTGTCTTTGTTTTATTTCAATTTATTTGTCCTGATACGTGACGCGATGTCCTTAGGAGCAGACATCACCTCTTCTAGATTTGCGTAAGGGTGAGGGTGTTCTTTCAATTGGAGATAATCAGACTTTAGGGGATCGACGTCATCTGAGGTTCTATGTTGTCAGTTCTTGGTTTTAAGTATTAATTGAAATTATTTGCTCAGGTCAGAGGACAGTCGGCGTGGGGTAGTGGGTTTTATCGCTCTTTGTGCATAATACCGTGGACGGTTTTGTATAACTACTTCTGATCAGGCCATTGTCCAATAGGTCATTATAATAATCTGAACTAGTCTCAACCAGTTTTCTGTAACTGTCACGCAATTCATTAGAGCGGTGTTGTCGGTGTGTTCTGTTGTAAAGCTTACGTTTGGCGGCGCGCACTGCAGATAACGCAGCGCGTATATCCGTCTGCCAAGGCTCACTGCGAGTAGCTTTTGCCTTACGGTGAACAAACAGCGAATGGTTGTTAAGGAAATGGCGTAATTCTGTATCGTATGAAGAGACCAACAACGACTGAAGATTCATTTGTTGAACATTTTGAGAAAAACTGTTTACTTTATGTTGTTTTAAAACTTTTTTACATCAATTTTACCAATAGTGCGATATCTAGATGGAGTTATTTGTTTATGCACCTTTCAAAACATGAATATCAAAGTATACGTGACGATGTTCAGTGATAAGATTAGCTACTACAGGAATTGTTGGCTATAAATTATCTAGTTTTTCTAGTGAGTATGTGATCTAAAATGTGTCCGCTTTGGTGCATAGATTAGTTAACGTGTTGCGTTAAGCCAAAAGCCTACAATAATTCACGGTAGTCCTTACTCAAACAGTTTGATGCACAATCCCAATGAATGTAAATGTTAAATCGGAGGCTGGTTCGATATGCTCATACCAGTCTGCGACTTTTAATACAACATCACAAGATACACAAAAAGACTCTGGCAAGAAAGATGGAACAAGCAAAGAAACAGCAAGCTGTATCAAACTAACCCCTTAGTCGGACAGAAACCCCCGCCACTAAACAGTGTGCGAGATGAAATGGTTTACCATAGAGCTCGAATTGGACAGACAGTCCAGACTGTGTCAGGACTTTGTCAGGATCCTCACACAGTAAAACATATTTTAATAGACTGTACCGATTTCCAAGACGCCCACTCACGTCATTTCAGGGTTGACTCTTTGAGACAGGTCTTTGATAAGTAGAACCTAGTAAAATTATACAATTTTTAAAAGAAATCAACCTGTATCAGTATTTCCAGTCGCTTTTTTCATTATTTGAGAATATACACGGTTTTAGCTTACCTGGATTTTAGCTTGTAGTATTGTCTTCTAGTCACTGATTACTGACATGTTTTGACACAATGGGTCGGTCGTGTCGTTAAACAAATCATGTAACTAACTAACTAACATTAATGTTACCACAAAGTACAGTAGGGCTCCCACCTGGTACAGAGAATTAAATTTTCTAGCAGTTCAGTGAACTCTAATTTAAATAAGCTTGGTGAAGATGATAAGGGTCTGTAAGTACAAAAAACTCATACGGTGTTATTCTTAGCAATAAGAGATACTAAAATGTGTTCAAACGAGATACCTTGCTATTGGCTTGGCTTGGATGTTTTGGCTTGGAATTATTTTTTTCGCATTATTGCGCATCATCTCGATCAACCCTAAAAATGTAAAACCACTGGGGGTGAAATTGCGCGACACAAAGGTACCATCGGCTTCAAGTGATGTTTCATTGTGGCAAGATATATGTTAGCTTGATCTAAGTCCTGTTGGCACGAATTGATCTTGCATTGATGGTTCTGATTCTTTTACTTGCTACGACTGGTAATGTCTTTGGAGAAAAAAGGTTCCAACATCTACTTTTGGTGTTCTTTTCATAACATTGTAATGGCTAAAATGACCATTTCAGATCTATTAGAGCTTTAGAAGAACAAAATAAAAAAAAATAAAAAAAGAACTAGAAAAATTAGGTCTTTCATTTACATATTTTTTGCTCAGTATCCGAGTGAAACGCGATATATTTGAAAAGTAGATCCAATTTGGAATGCCAGATAAAACGTCGACGGTTAAAATGTCGCCGATAAGAACGCCGACAGTGCAAAAAAAAATCAATAAATAAAACAAATAAATGAATAAAAAAAGAAGAAGAAACTTAATGTACAAAACTTCGATTACTTAATGTTTTTGAAATGAAGTAGACATATCTGTGAAGCTTAATTAATTGAACTTGCTCGTTTCGACCATTAATAAATCTGTGACATGGTCAAATGTACAGTTACTTGTAAAGAATGTCAATAAGATGCGGCTCTAAGTGACATAGTTATTTTATCTCAAACTGAACTCTGAATAAAAGATAACCTGGGGCCAAAACATAAATCACTTAAATAAACGCTACTTGCCATCCACCGACATAAATCCAGGCTTGATGTCTGCAAGAGGGGCTAGACGCAGCATACGGAGATGGCAACAGTACCAGTGCCTTATATAAACATTGCATTACTCATCAAATATGGAGCACGCTTAAATAGCACATTGCATTGAATTTTTAATTCCATTCAGCTGCTGAAGACAACAAGACTCCTGGTCGAGCCCTCGACCAACTTCTGCTTCCTCCATGACTATGCTTTCCAGACGACACATTTCCCTAAAAGTACTCGTTGGAAAAAATGAGGTTTTATCCGCCTTGCATTTGCCGACGTTTCGACCGTCGACGTTTTGGGGGAAGCCATATCAGTTGTCCCGGAATAAAAGGCCGAAAGTGGAAAACCCCCGTTTATTTGAAAACGCGGTTGTCGACTATGCGGGCCTTAAAATCCCAAAACAGCTCCTCCTTTAACACACTTCAAAGAAAACGGGCCCAGAAAGGCACGTGGTCAAGGAATTTACATTAAACAAGAGAGCAAGCTTAACTGACCATTTACAATATTGAAAGCGGGAAACACCTGGGAACCACACAAAAAGACAAACTTCACACTTTTAAAAGGAACCCTTTGATCACCATAACATGGCTCCCCAAAATTATAACATGATTTTGTAATGCGACTTAAAAGGTCTACACATAACACATTATATAATAAGAACGATACTAGTAATAAATCACAACAGCGGCTCCCACGGCCGGGAATTAACCCCTAAAGCTAATCTGTTGCTTCTGCCAACAAAACAAGTTTGTGGTTAGGCCTATCAAGAAAAACCACCGGGCGCAAACGTTTACCAGTCTTGTCTAAATGTCCATTAGCTAGCATTAGTTTCATGCTTCGTACAAGCCCGTCGGGAGATTTATGCACCCGTGCCACTGTGCCCAACTTTCAGATACTTCGATCGATCTGATCATATTTTAATTGCGACGATTTCGCCAACTTTCAATCGCGACGCGTCTTGTGTCATTTAGGACGCACTTGCAAAAGGTGCATGTATCTTTGCGCCACCTGGACCAGAACTGGTCGACCATATATTGTACACGCCTCCACCGTTTTACAGAGTATGCGTCATCACGTATAAAACTACCTGGTGGAGCGACAATAACTTTCGACTTCATAGTGAGGATGTGGTTAGGCGTCAACGATTCTAAATGATCTGGGTCAGAAATATTTTCGAGCGTCAACGGACGACCATTGATTATTGCGGATGCGTCACAAATGAACGTCCGCAACGACTCGTCGTCTAGCTGGGACCCGTGCTAATAGAGGAGAGTATCTAGAATATTTCTAACAATGCGGATCATCCGCTGAAAAACGCCACCCATGTGGCTGGCTAGAGGGGTTGATGCGAAACTCAAACTCACACCCATTAGCCAACAGAAACTCGCGAACATCTTTGTCGCCTATTTCGTTCAAGGCTTACTTCAGCTCACGTCGGGCACCGAAGAAGGTAGACGCTCGGTCTGATCTCAGCAATGAAATCGGGCCTCTTACTGCTATGAATCGTCTCAGAGCGTTGATGAAGGAGCTTGTCGTAAGTGAATTAACCAATTCTAGATGCACATCTCTGCAGGAGAGATAGGTTATGACACAACACCAACGCTTGACTTCCTTTCGTCTTTCTTTGACAATGAGCGGACCACTCCACAAAAGGTGAAGGGAGGACTAAACTGTGTGCGGTCAGAAGGCAAATTTGCCATTTTCTGAGTTTGAGTGGACGATCTTAATCTTTTGCAGATAACGCAACGATAGACAAACTTCACACTTTTAAAAGGAACCCTTAGATCACCATAACATCAGTACTATAACAGTTTTAAAGTTTTGGTTTAGGAATCAGCATACGAGGCAAGGGACATTCAAATTGATCAGCATTTCGCCATTGGTTCAGTTACTTTATTACTTCCCCCTGTAGGGTATGGGGGGGGGGAATTTTAAGAATACACCCACTGCGTTCTGTTCCGTGTATGGCGTAAGAGGCGAATAATCGGAATTTCATTTTGTTTTTTACTCTTCGATTACTATTTCTCCATTCTTCCGTCTTTTTTCCCCATTTATGTCTTTAGCAAGTGCATCTTAATATACCCATCCTTGTTGGTGAACGGGACGGTGAACAACAAACAAATCAACTAAATTACTAGCTGCAGAAGATTATCATAGCTTATAATAAGCAAACACTTTTCAACTAAAAGGACACATTTTCAGTTCAGCCAGTTTCGACGTGCCGTGCAATTTCATGTTACTCTCCATGTACACATTAGATATTTTCCAGTTTTGCTAATTTCGATGTGCT